>PVIJ01016819.1:0-31499 GCA_004024925.1 Scalopus aquaticus | reverse complement strand
AGCACATTCTTTCCAAACTTTAATGGGCGATAGGATCACCTGGGGCTTGTTAAAACCATTACTTGGCCTTACCCCTTAGTTTCTGATTCACACAATCTGGGGTGGGGCCTGAGACTTTGCATTTCAAACAAGTTTCTAGGTGAGACCAAATAGGAGAAGCACTGTCCCAGCAATTACATCAGCGATGTGTCACCACAGTGCTGTAAAACATCTCTTCACACTCCAAATCAGAAATAAAAATGTGTGTTGAGTTAAAAATCTTGGACTACAGAAAACATAGGGAAACTGTATGTCTAAAATGAAACTATCTAAAGATAACATCTCTATGCAAAGAGCTTCTCTAGGGTCTTCTTAATGATCCATAAATCAACTCCATACTCGGCACTCCACAATTATGAATAACCCAAAGACATATAAATGCTGTTCTGCTATCAAGACATTTTCAATCTAATTTAAACAAATGAGAGTCCTTTTGGGTGATCCATTTAAATATTTGTCCTAACTCTGAATTAAAGTATAACTCAAGGAGATTTGTGCCAAGTTTTGGTATCCTTTGTATGTATTTTTCATTAATTTTTTCCAAATATAGATCTGCCAAAGCTCAGTGAATCATAAACAACTTACAATTTTCACATGGTAAACTGAAAGTCCATAAAATACAGAGGTGAATTTAAAGATGAACTTTACAGCTAAGGTCATATATTTAGTTTCTTTCATATGCTTTCTTCACCTTAAACTAGGTGTAATTACAATTACCCTAGGTTGGATGCTCCATGCTAATAATAAACCCCAGTATTATTAAATATTTACTATGTACTAGGCATTTATTAAACACTAAGTGCTTTACATGCATTCATTCATTTACTCATCACAACAGCCCTATGTGAAATATACTCTAATTATTATCATTTCCAGATGAGTCAACTGAAGCACAGAGAAGTTAAAAAATTGTCCAAGTTACTCAGTCTGTAGTGACAGAGCCAGGGTTTGAATACCTGTACTCTTCCATAATTACCACTTGTTCTGCCTTTTATGAGTTGGAGGTGAAGGTAAACCTTCCTTCTCTACCCTTAGTAGGGTATACAAATATCTTTCTGTTCTTTTTACTTTTTAATATTTTGTCCTGATAGAAGTTCTTTTATAACACATACATATATGTATGTATGTACATTTACATATAAATTTATGTTTATATGTAAGGAAAATATACACATGTATATATAATTATATAATGCACGCTTTTTATGTGTGTGTGCATGACAGAACTGTACCAGAAAAACATTATATAGAAGGCTGTTAAATCCAAGCAATATCTTGTGAATGTTTATTGAGTACTGTACTCGAGTTCCTGATAAATTTTTATATTTTATTATACAAGTAACATAAGGAGAAAGAAACATTTTCATCCCAATAATATATGGATAGGAATGTTTGTCTATTATGGGCTTGGAACTAATTGTCAAGAATGTCAGATAATTTTTAAATATTTAACCAACTTACACCAAAATAAATACTACACTAGCTCATTTACATCTCCATGGAAATTATTATCTTGGAAAACTAAACAATCAAGCACTGTAAGTTCAGAATGATAGGATGATCCTACATGCACTTGTATTTATACTTAATCAGAAGTTCATCCTCTTCTGGGTATAGGCAAGAATTTTTGAAGCTGGTGACCAAAAAAATCAACCACAAAAACATTAATAATTTGAATTTGTTAAAGTTAAGAACTATATCAAAAAACATAGCACTAAGAGATTGAGAAGACAAGTTACAGACTGAGCGAAAATATTTACAAAACTTATTTCCAATATTTTATATCTAGAATAGTTTTAAAAACCTATTAAGAAGATAAACATCTGAATTAAAAAGTGGGCAAAGGGGGCCTCCCTAGTGGCACAATGGGTTAAGCACAATACTGTGGAGGTGTCAGCAGCTGCAGTGCATGTTCGATGCCCGGCTGGGGAGATTCCCACATGGTGCAACAGACCTCTCCTGCCTCGCCCGCTGCTCCCCTCAGCAGTGTATTTCGGTCAATCTGCCTGTTCTGCTCCCCGCTCTGTCTCTGGTGAACCTGCTCACAGCCCCACACCTCTGGCCTGCCCCCCAGCTTGTATGCATAAATAAATAAATCTTAAAAAAAAAAAGTGGGCAAAGAACCTAAGTAGGTCCTTCATGAAAGAGAACATCCAAATGGTCATAGTGATATATGAAAAGCTACTCAGTATTTAGTCATCACAGAAATGCCTATTAAAGCACATTGAGATACCAGTACATACTCATCAGAATGGCTAAAGTTGAAAAAAAAAAAAGAACACAACAGAATAAAACGTCTGACAATACCAACCGGTGGCGATGATGTAGAGCAACTCAAACTCTCATGCATTGCTGATTGGGATTTTAGTTGAAGAATCACTTTAAAAAATTGACAGGATTTATTAAAATATATGCCCATGCTATGAGCCAAGTACATATGAGAGAAATTCTAAATGTTCAAGAATGTTCATAGGCATTATATTTATGATAAATCAAAACTGTAAGCAACCCAAATGCTCACCAACAGTAGAACAGATAAGCAGGTTATGGTATATTCCTACAAAGGAATAGACTACATAATGAAAAGGAATGAACTAGCATTGTGGGCAACAAAATGGATGAATCTCACAGACAAAATCTTGAGTAAAAGAAAAGCACCTGCTTTCTCTGTTTGATTTGCCTCCATATACATACATATGCATAAATGCACTCCATACAAGTTATATATATAAAGTTCAAAAACAGGCAAAACTATGGTGATAAAAGTTAGAATATGATTGTGTTTGAACACTGGAGGATGGGGAATGGTAAGTGACAGGAAGTGACAGGAAATCACTTGGAAGTGACAGGAAGTGATACGAAGTGATATGACAAAGTCTTTAAGGTGCTAGAATATTCTATCTCTTGATTTAGGTGATTGTTGCACAGATGAACACATGAAAATTCATCAAGCTGTACAATTAAGATTTATGCATTTTACTGTATATGTTACAACTTAAAAAAAGAAAATGAAGCCAATCTCTATGATCATCATTATAAAATATATATTTCTGTGCAAAATAATTTCCAGCTATGGAAAGAATAAAATGCTGAAAAGTTTTGAGTATTCACCTAGTCAAAAGAACCCACACCTGACTTTGCTAAACATGGAATTGACAAGGTAACATGTATTTTACTTATGGCATCATGTGCACTGCATCAGTGAAACATTTCAGGGGAATACTGAAAAAATTATATATGGTAAATCAGCTTTCTGGTGAGTAATGCTTGCCTCTGATTGCTTAAATTTCTGAGTCAGAAACTGAAGGGAGAGAAAGATCTCCCACAAGGCACCCCTTTTTTGATCTCCCGCAGGGCACACCCAAATTCTTGGCTTTGACTCTTATTAGGGGCTTTCTGTCAGATTTTATGGTTTCACGTTCAAAAATACAGTTTGTGTAAAAAATGACATATGCTTAAGGTCTGTCTATTCCTTTAGCTATTTCCTAGACACCCCTGTGGACAAGTTTTCTCCCTTCGTACCCCTTCGCACCCTTCATTCATAATATAACACAGATTGGATATTTGAATTAGCAGGACTTGGCTGATGATTGCAGGGGTTCTAGCTGGGCTTTGGTTAGGGGACAGCCCACAGGATTTTAATTAATACTTTTAGAAATTGTTTGAAAGTTCCTGTCTACCAGAGTAAAGTTTTCTGTGATGTCTCCATGAGTGTTAACAATATGTTGTCATATCATGTGTAGCGGCCTGAAAAACTCACCTGTGACATCTCAGATACAGCTGATAAAGGTAGAATTCAGTCAGCTCCAACCCTCAGGTTCAAAGACTCTTCCTTCCAGGTGAGAAAAGCTGAAATCGCTGCACGGCAGCATGAGTTAGGTTTCTGCAAGGTCAGTGCATTAGAAACAGTAAAGAAAATTTCCCCCACTCAACACTGACTCTGCCAGATTAGAGGAAGAGAAATATCTAGGATTCAGAGAAAGGACAGCGAATTATTTTATCGTGGCGGACAACGTCAGGTACAGATTAATTCTCACATTGTGAAACATAACTTTGAGATTGCAAATCTCCACTCAAGTGAAAAATCTCCACCCGGTGAAAGACATAATCTTCTCTAATTGCTCTGAATCTGAGTGTTTCTGAATCCTCTTTCATCTTGAGTTTGGGCTTTGGTACAGAGTCAATGATTAAAAAAGTACTTTCTTCAATGTTGAGTGAGGGGAAGAGCTCACAAATATTCTTCGCTGTTTCTAGTAGGCTGGCCTTGCAGAAACCTTAAGCCACACTGCTTGGGCAGATGGTTGTTGAAAGGGAATCCTTTCAGGTTTTTATCATTGGGATGTTAAGCCTGTTCCTTGAGGCAAAATGCCAAGCAGCTGAAAGTCATTCAAAATGAATGTGTTAAAATGATTCTAACAAAGGAGAGCGAAAATCATATTAAGAACATCTTATCATTTTTCCTAATTTTATTTCTTTGAATATCCTGGTAATGAATTTTTTAATTTATTTTCCTGATTTTAAATAAAACATGTATGTATAATGGTCAGTTACCTTTCTTAAGTGTAGTTTAGAGAACCGAAATTGCTAGTTCATTCTTCCTTAGTTGTTTATGCTTGCCCTTCTTTCCTTTAAGACTCCTCAACTTAGAGACACTTCACAAAGGTGTTAAGTGTGTGAGTCCCAGCTCACTGCTTTCTAAAGAGGTGATTTTAGGCGTTATTATTTAAGTTTTCTGGGCCTGTGTTTCTTCATTCATCAAAAGAGAAGGGGGATTATTATGAATCTCAGCTCATAACGTTGTTGGGAGAACTGATGATTAAGCATTAGCTGTGTTTCTGTTCCTGCTCTGGAATTCGGTACTTTGTTCCAGGGTTTGCCTTCCCAGATGCTCTTGCTCTCTGCCTTAACTCTAACCCCTGCTCCTGTATCAACAGGCTAACTCCATTTGTTTGTTTCTTGGTGTACATTTTCCCCAAGAGTTTTGAATCAGAAGATTTTTCTGGGTGGAAAGGAGATTCTTACTGACCTTTATTATTACCTACCAAGACCTTATTATAGCATGGTAAGACTGTTTCTTGGAGAGGGGGTGGGGTCAAAAAGGGGGAGGGAAGAGTATAACGGACTATGGTGACGGTTCACAGGTGGTGTGGTTGTGGGAATTGTGTGGGGACTACACCCGAGCGGAGAAATCAAATATTGTACAAAAATGAGCAATGATGTAAAATAAATTAATAAAGGCTCCCCCAAAAGACTGTGTCTTGGTATGTGATTATTATCCTCTACTGTCATGCACTGATTGTAAGATAATCAAAAGTCATTGATCAAAAAGAAAAACTTATCTGTGTTTTTGAAACAATGTATGATATAAAACTGCAACTGCAAATAATAAAACCTCAGATTTGAGACCAAAAAGCATCATTTAATTTAACACCAGCTGATGCTTGTATGCATTTTTACTATTCTCTATAAAAGATCAAGCTTCAATTAAATAAAACCTGTGATGATGATCTGATTAACTTGAGGCAGCTTATTTTAACTTTTAGTTCTGTTGCTTGGGTAGTTCTAACTTTAGTCAAAATTAGCATCTGTGCAATTTCTGTCCATGCATTTTAATTTATTTATTTAATTCTTGAGGGGTTGTGGAATGAATATAACACATCTTTCCACAAAAACCATTCAGAAATTTGCTGACCACTAGTATATTTCTCCTGGAGTTCTCTCTGGACATCCCAGTTGATTTAAATATTACTCATCTTGCCCACTGTGCATGGTCTGTTTTGAATAAACTTGTGACTTACTAACATTCTTTTAATTTTGGTTCTGATTCCAATATTCTATATATCATTGGACAAGTCAATACCTATATTTATTAGTCTATATCTAGATGTTATAATTCTGTAAGTGAACCCCAAGATCATATTAGTTTATTTTTGGTAGCCACATCATCTTTGTGACTAATAGTGTATCAACTCTGCTCAACTGGTGGTTCCAATACATACCTAATGAGTATCTCATTCTTTGGAGGTTCCATATCATTTTGTACAGACTGCGTAGTGCAAAGATACCTAATCATTTTATTTATTGTATTTTGATTCTAATTTATTTTAATTATTGTATTGTGTTCTTGTATTTGCTGATGAACTCTGCATGGGACAATTTTTCTTCATTTTTTGGTGATGACTAATAACTGTTTCTCAAAACAACATTTATCAAATAAATGTTGAATTCATCCCTTTATCGTGCTTCTAAAGGAAACTGTAGTTAGCAAAGGCCACTATACCCTTGTGTCACGTGAAAATTTTGATACGAGAGTCCCACAGAGATTAATAAGCCCATCCCCTTTTCTAGACGCCTGGTTAGGCCAAACCATTCAGCTGAAGGTTATATAACTTGAATCTAATAATTACTATCAGGAAAAGGGATTACTACACTCAATAGCTTAGTCAAGTGAACACCAAATGCGTGCCTCCCATTGCACAGCCATTGGGAACATTATGTAACCACATGCATGGATTATTGTGCATGGGTGCAAAGTCAGCTGTAAAAGACTGAAGCCATGTACAAACCTGTCCCAAGGAAACACGATGCTGGAAACTGCCAGGATTCTGCTGCTTTGGCAGTTACATGTCCTACAACAATCTGCACCAAGGAAACTTAGAGAACAAGTGTGCCTGTCAGGACACTGCAGTATGTCTGGCCTTAAACTGAACACCAGGCCTAGAAGGTTATGATTCTGCTTATGTTATTTGTGTTATTATATGGACTTCACATTCCTTTCTGAACTGGTGTTCAGTTAATGCATAGTCTTTGGTAATAGCTGCTACATTGAACAGAGAAACAGCTACTCACGACCTTCAACACTACTGGATTTTGCAAACTTGGTATGGAATTTCGAACTTTGCTTTGATAGTAATGTTGTTATTTGATAGTATATTTGTAAATGATAATTCATGGAAACTGTCAAAACAAGTTCCCCTGCAATGAGGTCCTGTGTGCACCGAGGTGATGTGGAACACTGAGAAAAGTAGGTGTTGATGTGTTTGATGTGATTTATGGGGTGCATTGCCATAATGCCCTTCTTTTCAGAAATTCCCATCAGTGAAGTTACTAGCTTACTGAAGGGCATTTCCATTACCTGAAAGGAAAGGAAGCCATTCTAACCCTCTTTATTAGCACCTTAGGAGGCATTGTGAATCTATACCTGAGGAGACAGAAAAGAGAACCTGCCTGAGGGATCAAGTCCCTGGCACGCCATTCCCAGTGACTGCACTTGTCCCCATGGCCACAAACGTCCGAAATCAAGATGTTAAGCAGCCAGAGAAAGAGAATAACAAGCAGTGGTGCTGCCTGAAGGCCTCAGGTCAGTGTCTAGGAAGAATCCGTTCACGGGCCTGCATTGTGCGGAAGAAGTACTAAAGACGGGAGAGGAAGGAGCCTGGATTCACCTGGATTGTCGATGAGTGGTGTCCGTTGCCACTGTGCAGGGCAGGCAAGGCCGTGTTATGAGTTTGTAGTACAACCTGCTTAGGAAGCAGAAGGAGCAGACTTACAAGGCTGCCTGTGAGCAGTTAGACAGAGGCCAGCACTGTTAAAACCCACACTGTACAGGCAGCAGGGAGAGGCCTACATTGCGGCCAGTCCATGAACAATAGTCACAGTGTCTTACCAAGATGACAGAGCCCAGAGCACGGCCACCCTGTGAAGGGCCTCAGGACTGGTGTCCCCTTTCCTGACAAACTCATAAACACCAATCAGAAGTGTCTTCACATCCCGTCAGTGCTGGAAATTTTCTCAAGTACTTTGTAAAAAAAAAAAAGAAAAAAAAATCCTAATGCAGAAGATTATTTATGTTTTGTTTGTTACTTTAGGATATTGGAACAAAATATTTTGCAGGTAAAATATGTAAATATACAAATGATTACAACATTTACATTTTAAAACACTCTGGTCTAGAAAGTATTCTTTATTGAAGACTTTTCACATCTAGAATGGAAGACTTTTTTTTGGCAGGTTTTATTTATGGATGTGGAAAAAAACAGTTCTGAAAATGGCCAAATGGACTGCCCCACACTTAACCAAAAAATTTATTTTTGGGGCTTGCATCCAGTGTGGAAAATTCTAGTCTCTAAATAGACTCTTTTAGGAAGTTTTCTATGATGGTGAAGATGGTATAAAGTGGTATGTTTCCCTAACTTCAGCCTTGATAAATATTTTTCTATGAAAATAAAAACTAATGTGATCACTGACCTCCAGGCATTAGTCTTTTATTAAATATGAAACAAGGAGAGCAAAAAGCTGGCATTTATGCCCGCCTTGCAGATAGTTCATGTAGGCAAGCTGGCTGAAGCAATGATTGAGATGCTTCCCAGCAGTCTAAGCAACCTGGTTTAGGACATCTGATCTTTAAGAGGTTGCTGGAAAATGTGGGGAAATTACCTGATAATCACATGCATGTTTAATCATCACGGAGTTCAGAAAACTTTCATAAAACTGTATGAAAATAGAGATCTGAACTTTCACATAAACTTTCGTCACATTTCAGTTCATGCTGGAAGGCTGTCCTTGAACTGAGACTAATATGTCAAACTGCTCAGCGTCTCTGATTAAGATATTGAGGAATGACACGAGGGTCTTTAAACTTCGGGGTGTATCAGATTTATTTATGGAACTTGTAAAATAACCCAGACCTACAACTTGATATAAAAAAACAGCCCTGAGAGTAAAACACTGTCCTTTCAAATTCCTAGTTTCTCTGAGTTACAGATCTACTACATGCTGACTCATGTACAAACAGTACGCAGACGTTTTTTGAACCTGAATTTCAAAAGCTCCCAATTTAGAAAAAGTTCTTAACCATATTCACCGAATTCCTTACATATTCTGGAAGCTTTAAGAATTACTCTTTTTTTGTTGCTACTGGTCTCCAAGTCAACATGGAGCTCTTACTAATATTTAATTTTCATTAAACATTGCTTTATTTTGCATAGTCATTGCCCATCTAAAATTCTAAGTTTTTGACTCTAGAAAAGCATTAATTAAAAAAAAATTCCCTGCCTTTCTATCACAAGTAATAATCTTTCAAAACACAACTATTAGGACAAAGTCACAAGGGAGTGGTGAGTCTCATCAAGCAGCTACTTAGTATTGTTTCAAATTATATTTTTCCGAACTAGGGAATCATGGGCTACTTTTAATCTTTCTTAAAAACCAATATTAAAAAGCTGGTGTTATCTTTACAGGGCCTTCTTTGTGGAGTATGTGATTCCTAAGCATCTCTGTTAGCTCATCACCAGAAAAGGACAGAGGAGGCTTTATAACTAGCTGTCTTTTCCAAAGTTTCATTTTATATTGCAAGAGCTCTGTGCTTTAATATCACTCAACTGAAATGAGACACTACAGGTGTGATAAGGGAGGAGAGTATAAAGATGAAACAGCTGGCACATTTTAGCCACCTTTTAGAGATCCAAAACTACCTGGTATTCCAAATAATTATGACGTGTGTGACAATTCCTAAGGGCACACTCACTCCTTCTGGGAGAGAAGCCACAGCAGAAACCAAAGAATGAGTGAGTATCCAACAAAAGGTATCTGTTTAGCACCCTGAAAAAAATCCAATTACCCCTAAATCTAAACTGAGTAAGGTCCTCAATCTTCTAATGAACTAAACATCTAGAACTTCTAAGATAATACTTTGGCCCCATTCCAGTTGCTATCTGACCTTGGAGAAACCTCTTTTGAAGTTTCCTGTGTCTATAAAACCTGGATAATAATACTATCTGTCCCAGATTGTTGGAATTGTATGAGATAATTAGTTCAAGCTGGAAAGGTCTTTGATAATTGTAAGTCCTAAATATTGTTATTGTTAGGAGTGCAGGTGGAGGCAATGTTACACAGCACATCTATAATTAGAAAGGCCCAGAACCTGCAAATGGTGCCAACACCCCAGGAGTTAAGTTAGGGAGACAATACTCCATGTCATTTTCTCCCTGAGACTAAGTCGGCTTGTTATGACTGAATGCCTAATTCCCTCTTTTATCCTCTTTCAAAGGTTGAAGCTTGTCTTGGACTTGCCCACCAGAGAGCATAGTTTTTACTGGGTGTATATGCTTTTTAAGGCAGTATTTGAAATGAAGTGCTGACATTCATTAGAACACAGGGTACAGCCTTGGGTTTACAATGCTTGTTAATTCATCTGTGCCAGGAAATAAAGAAGTCCTTCCCCAGAAATATCTGTAGTCTGAAAAAACACAGAACATGTCTTGATCTATATAAGGAAGACAGGCCCTAACCTTCCCTTAGAGATAAAAAGCTTTCCTTTATTCTAAGCAAACAAAGTGTTTGTAGTGTTACAAACACTACATAACAAGAACCCAAACACATAAAATAGGTAAAAACTGAGCTGATGTACACGGCCAGAATTGAAAGTTCTCCTGAGAGCAATTTAGAGACCCAACTTTTAATTTTTGAGTATTTTAAATTCCAGAACTATTAAGAACCTGGACTGTTGAGCTCTTAAAAAGATCAGGTTTACCCAAACTTGTAATTCATTTCATTATGTTATCTTTTTTGGAAAACTGTCTGAAAATCTCTCTTCTCACACCTTCAAAGTTTGGTAAAGGTGACACAGCACACCAATTCACCATGACCACAACCATTTTTTATCTTCCTCTCCTCCATTAGCATCATTATCATCATCATCAGTAGCAGCAGCAGCAGCATTATAAATATTTAGAGCACTTAATATGTACCAAGCACCATGCTATCTCATTTAATCTTGACCACACTGTTGTGGGATAACTATATTATTATTCATAGTTTAGAGATGAGACCACTTGGCACAGAGATGTAATTTGCTACCTAAAAAATGACCCAAACAGTCTGACTAATCTTCTTAGGCAACAGCTAAACAGTAGACCATCTTGTTTATCACTTGATGTAGAACAAGTGCATATAAGTGTATACGCTGACTTGTCTTTCTCCCCAACAAGTTTCGTATTGGCCAAATGATAGATTACGGACTCTGTGGATATAGCTTGTCTTTCTGAAACTGTAAGACTTGAGCAAATCTGAGAAGTTAGTATTTCACAAAAACACTTTTTGTCTCTTGGTGGAAACATTTCTGTCCATGCCAGGAAGTCAACATTCATGCATTTTCTCTGTCCTTTGCTCCATTAAAAAAAAAAAGCATTCATGTTTGTTGACTATAAAGTATAATAAATAGTATAAGTCAAAGGTATATTTACATTTTTAGAAAGTGACAAACCATGAACTTCATCACGGTGAAATTTCAAAGGAATTTATTTTAGAATAGGCCCTAATATTTTAGCTTCAGATAAACCAGTATTTTTTCTCTCTTTTACTTCTGAACTCCTTAAATAATCTATTCTAACTGCTTTTATTTCTTGACCTCTGGCTATTCTCCCCACTATTCCACTGAAATGGGTTAAGGGCACAGATAACATTATCACTAAATTTTAGTCTTTCATTAAAATGCTTTCTCTTCCATCTGTTTATGACATTTAAATTTAATTCATTTCTTCTGCCTTGAAAAGCCATTATAATGACATTTATGTAATACTGTACTTGTTTAGCTCCCCTCCCACTTCTTGGAATCATTTTTTTCTCTATTAAAAGCTTTTCTTTCTTTTGATCTCCTAATTATATGAGTTCTTCAGGCTACTACTTGAGCAAATACCTGTATTTAAAATTGTCAGTGGTGCTCCATTATTTATAGCTTTCTAAAGTGTGATCTATGGAACACTGTTCCCATGAAACAGTATTTAAAAAAAAACATCCAGGAACCATGAAAAACACTTGCCTTCACATTCTACAGACACTAGAAAGTTAAATATTTTCTTTTATGATCTTACTGCCAGATGGAGTGAACATATGACACAATTCTGACTAATAAACGTAAACTGATGTCTCTTCACCCGTCACCATTTTTCCTGGTTTTACCTCAGACTTGAAGCAGGAACTCAAGTAGATAACTTGCGATTTTGAAGAAAGGGCAAAGTGAATTGCAGAGATATCAGCTTCCACACTACAGACCACTGAACCTCAGCCAGCAATCTCTTACCTCCTACCCCCTGAGTTCTTGTTACATAAAATGAATAAATCCCTATTTGTTTGAACTTTCACCATCAAGTGATTTATACCTTGCAGCTGAGTATGCTTCTAACTAGATTCAAAAAATGTTACATACTATATGTTCCTTTTGGAACTTCAGAATGCATATTAATATCTTAAAGGAACTGAGAAATATTAAAGAGAAGAAATTGTTGAATTTTGCTTAATAGATCATCTCCTAAACTATTAATAATCAAGGAGCCCTTTTCTTCCTACATTAATCATTGATACTACTGACAGTTATGGTTCCCTATATCCTTGCTTTTCAAAGTGTGTCCCTAGACCAGCAGCATGAGAATCACCTCAAATTTATTAGAAAGCTAAGATCTCAGACCCAATTCAGAACCAGAATCTGTTTAACAATATCCCCAGGTGATTTATATGACATTAAAGTTGAGAAACACTGCTTTGAAAACAATGGTTAGAGGATAAATGACAACTAACTTTAACATCTTTATGTAACTCATTATTTTAAAGACATCTATTATTATTGTTCCGTAATGCCTACTTAACTCATAATCACAGCTAGTTCTCACTGACCGCTTACTTTGTGCAAGGCATTATTATAAGTACTTGTGTAATCCTCAATGCAACCCTGTGAGGCAGGGTTTCCCCCACTATCTGAAATCAGAACATTCCTATGAAACCTTTTTTTAATAAAAGCTGAAATGACATAAAGCAAAGAAGCAATTACTGTTAATTTTTTTTTTTTTTTTTTTGCATAGAAGAACTGGGTTGTAGGCCAGAGGTACCGGGTTTGAGAGACACCAGAGACAGAGTAAGGAGCAGAGCAGGTGGATTTTACAGAAATATACTGCTAAGGGAAGCAGCGGGCAAGACAGAAAAGGTCTGCTACACCATATATGCGTTAGCACCCTGGCCAGGGATTTAAATCAGGCACTAGTGGTGATAGTGCTGTGACTTAACCTGTAGGCCATCAGGGAGGCCCCAATTACTATTAATTTTTATGAAAAAAATTTTGAGCCTTTCTAGCCCCAAAAAGCAATATACCAAGTCATACCAAATAACAAACAGAACCTAAAATAACAAACATACAGTAAAAGCAGGGATGATATGATATATATACAAGTGTGTAAAACAGTTTTCTGGGAAAAGAGCTCAGCAGGGCCCTACAATGCTCAGGGTGTGTGGGCTGCCTCTAGAATAGTTGCTGCAAAACAGATGCTAAACATTGTCATAAAGGAAAATCCTCTTCAGAGCAAAAACAGTACTAATGTAGATCTTTCACAAAAGCAAAGTGGCATAACACAAATTTTGAAAAGTTGGGGATACCTGTATTATAATCCTCACTTTGCAAATGAGAGAGCCAAGGCTCAGAGACGTTAAGTAGCCAGCCAAAGTCACACAGATTTTAAGTGACCCCTCATGCATGTTTGGTGGGAAACTCCTGGTTTAAGGATCTAAGGATCCTTAGGATCACCTAAAATCTATACTGCCTCTCTGACCTTTTTTATTTCCAAGCTCTTTCCTGTTTAGTGTACTTTACAGACAGCTTACCCTCTGCCTGCAGTGACCTCCCCACATACTCTGAATGAAAAGATTTCAGCTTAGAAGTTAGTTCTTCCAGGAAGTTTTTCTGAACCTCCCAGCAGTTAGGTCAGGTCCCCTGCTATACATTCACTAGGCACATGTTTTCCCTTCATGCTCATCAAGTTTTAAATTTATATGCTTGTGATTTTATGGCTACTGTATGGATTTAAAAAAAACAAACAAACAACAACTAAGCTTTTATTGTCATTTGGAAGGTTCTCTTCCTCCATCTCACCTATCCATGTTCTATCCCAAAGAAGCTGTAAAACACCTTACTTAGAATCAGAAGAGTAGGATTTGAGTCCTTGTTCCCCTACTTACAACTCTTGTAATTTCGAGCAGTCAAAAAGTCTCAGATCCACAAACTCTCAGCTCTGTTAATACTTCACATGTTTGGCAAAAGAATTAAAGCTTGTGAAAGAAATGTATAACCTACATCCTGAAAATATGAGAGTGTTTTTTAGTGATTAAGGTCCTGGGTTGTATTTAAGAGTTTCAACTCAGAGACCTGAGTTCAAATGCCAATTCATAATACTAATTGTATATGCAATTGATTTGGCAATCTATTATTTGCTGGATTTTTAAAACTGCATTCATATTTAATTTATTATTCATTTATTCTTGTGTTATCTTGCAAGACATGGTATATAGTCTATGCTTTTTATTTTCTGTCCAACAAAAGCTGTTATCATTGCTTGGAATTCACTAATATTAATATAATCTAAATTTATTTGGAGACTATCACATATTTTCTGTCTTGAAAGTACTTTAAGTAATAAAGGTAAATAAGAATGAAAAGTAGTTCACATAACAACTGTCACCATTTACCCATTTGTGTATTAGGAACTGTTAGTTTCAAATTAATTTAAACCAAGGGGAATTGCACAAATGAAAGTCCAAAGTCCAGCAGGTACAATTAAACAATATTTGGAATAAAATCATTTGGCCTAATTTTCATAACCACAGATTTCAAAGAATACCACCATCCAAGCCAGGTGTGCCAGACAATGCCGTTGTCGGTGGTAGCTCTGTAGGCGCCTGAGTAGTATAAACCATTGAGGTTTGCAGAGTGACACCTAGTGGGAGGAAAAATGAAAGCAGAATAGTCAGAAAAGAAAAACATCCTTCCAAACTCCTTTTATTTTGCTAGCAAATAATCAAAAATTAGCTATGAATTCTGCCATTTTTCAGTTAATGTTTGTCAACTTCCAAAAGCCAACAGATGGGTTTTTTAATTTTGTGGGTTTTAGTGCCATAACAAATCTCAAGAAATGACACAGGCCATTTGTACTGCAGTATATTGAAAGAGAAGCATTTCTGTTCTTAACAGTCTTTTAACAAAAAGAAAAGAAAAATAAGCATGCTAAAATATGATCTTGTAACCTTGAGTCTTAGCAAGAGTGCTAAGGGTTAAAAGGCAAGGTGTAGCCTCGTACTTTATTGCCTATTCCCATGAATAATTTCCACTACTATTTTCCTCCTTCTGCTGCCAAGATGCAGCTTTCGCAATTCAAACTCCCTCCCACCCCTTTTAAAATCACAAGCATACCAGTTATTTTAACCTCAAGGATAAGAAAACAATACCTAAACTAGCACTTAAAGTTTTCCCAGCCATCAACCAAGAATCATGTGTCTGAGTTAATCTTTTACATAATTACTCCAATCTAGGTAGATTGGTTAGGTTATCGTGAACTTAAAAAATGCCTTCCTTCTTCCTTTGAGAGCTATAAAGTTTGTTTCTGATAAGGGTAAACTGCAGGCAAGAGTGTGTGATAATTTTCATTTGTAGTGTGATGAAATTAGTAACTTTATAATTCTTTATTGATATAACCAAGAAAGAGATGACAGAATCTTCACGAGGGATAGTTCTGAAAGTCTAAGGAAATTAGAAGATCAAATTCTCAAGAAAGTATATAATTCCCCATAAATGCTGAGTGGGTAATTAGGATCCCTTATCCACTTAGTGATTGACTCCCCCTGGCAATCCTGACAGCCCTACCTTAAATGGATATAACTAATCAAAACCATGTAATGAAATCTCCAAGTATAAAGAACCTCCTGTGTTCTAAAAAATACTGTGTAGAAAGTAATGTCAAAAAAGAAGGAACTCTAAATTGAGCTTATAGAATATACATTTTGGTATATCTCTGTCTTCCTGAAGGCATCTATCTATTACCTATATTTGTTTGTTTCACTGAGTACAACATTTATTTGTGTTTCCAATAGAATTCTAACAGAAGATTCTTAAAATGACATGAAAATGGCTTACCACATTCTTTTTAATTTGGTCTGTAATTTGAATCCCAGAAGGAAATTGACTCTACAGTGAATATAAGAAACTTTAGCTATTGAGGGCGATTTTCCAGCATCCTTCAGTTTCTAGAATAATCTGAACTTAAAGCTAGACCTGGGGACAGCTAAGGCACCCTTGTTGAGAAAGCAGCTGAGAACATCCATATAATCAAAGTACCAACAGAGAAGAGAGACATCAACACTGTGGACTGGTTTGCTAAGCTGCAAAAAACATCTTACAGGCAGGTAATATTTATGTAATATGTAGGTGGGTACATTTTCCATGTAAATTAGAAGAACTATGGGAAAGGAAAAAATAAAGAGGAGGAATAGGATGCTAGAGTTATACTACAGTAGTAGCAAGCATAGGAGAGGGTAGCTGGCACCAAACTTCTGAAACAATTAACTGTTTTTCTAGCTTTTCCAATCTTCCATCTGCAGAACTTTATCATCTCCTTTGACACTAAGGTCAATGCAGGCTCATTGAATGACTCCAGCTATTGAACTACCTTTCTTTGTCCTCCCTGAATCCCAGTCTTTAAAATCAAGTAAATCATTTATTTGCCCAGGTTAACATGTATGCCAATTGTCATTCAGACACAATATAATCCAATCAGCGGTGTAAGTATGTGGTTTTGACGCCATGGTAATATGAACCAACGTGATTGTTATTTCTGTATATAGTACTCTCTTCAAAATCAAACATGGAGAGCTACTGCAATTTTGAGAATGACAATTAAGATTAACATAGCGCTCATGATTTTTCCATAATGTTAGCTTGGCTGGGAAGAAAAAGGAGGAGGAAGAGAAGGTGATGAAGATGGCTTTAAAAGAACAAGAAAACTAATAAGGAAAAGACTATAGTCACCTTTGATTTAGTAAGTAGGAAAGATAACTTTGTTTCTCTGTCCCTTCTCACTGTTGTATGTGCTTTAGTTCTTTCACAAATGACCAAAAATTAAGTGGACTCAAACAAAATCCAGAGAAAACACTACTCTTTTAACTACTTGGATTCAACTTGACACACCGTACTACCTAGCTGTATATCCACAGGATCTACAACCCTAAAATCAGTGTAACACAATAACTGATGTTCATCAGAAGAACCCTCATGATTTTCAGGAAAATTAACCTGCTATACTTTCACGGAATAAGACAGAAGATTCTATGCTTTAAAAGAATTGGCATAACCAAAATGTTAAAATTTGGATTGTGGGATTTAAGTGGCTAGTCCTCATTTACATGGAAAATCTGATACTCCAGAAATACGCCCTTACTAAAATTCCTATATGAACAGTTAAATGTCCAGGTATCTTGAAGTGGTTTCTGCTTTCTAAAGAGAAAACATTCAAATTTCACTCACTGCCAAACAGTTGGGACACATCAGTTTTGTAGACACAGCAGGGCCACCAGGTTATTTTTAAGAGAGACTATAAGAAGTTTCTATTTCTCCCCTAAATCTGTGATTACAAGGGGAGCTGTCTGGAAACTATCTTGGGTGGGAAATAATTAAAGGAATCATGAATATCTGGCCTAGAGAAGAGAAAATACTGAGGAATACAGTAAACATCTTCTCATCTACTATGCAAAGAGTTAAGCTGAAAAGGAATTTCAATACAGTGAGGCATGAGAGGCAGATTTCAGGTTAATAAAAGGAAAAATTCAGTACAATAGCAAATGGAATGAGCTTGCTGATGAAGTAACAATGAGGTAGTCAATCAGAGGGTGGAATTAGGCTTCAGGAATATTGTAGATGAAATTTCTACACTGGGAGGAACTTGGATTCAGTGATCTAGTGAAAGTCACAATAATTAAAAAGTAGCATTGCATAGAAAGTATTTTTCCTATATAAGAACACTCTCCATTTTTTTGTGTTTATTTGTGGCCATCTATTTGTGATAAATCACCCAAACTGAATAGTTTGTAAACAATCTTCATAGAAGTAGTAATTTGATTTATTTCTATGATACAGCTTCTTAAGATTGATTAAGGTACATAGTGAACAAATCCTTAAAAATGCTTCATTACTGAAGAATTCTAACAAGGATGATTAGTTAATAATATCAGTATTACAAAGAAGACCAACAATACCTCATACATTATAATTATTGCCCACTAGTGTGAGATATCATCAACACCACAACTATGTTTATTAAACATCAAACCTGTTAAACCACCAGCCAGACTGATCTTCTTCTGCACAGTTCCCTTCATAGTTGTCATTATCTCTGTCCCATGTGCTGAATTTCATTCGCTGGTGACTTCCCCACCATTGTACCTCAGGGTGAAAATTCCCTGTAAAGGCATCTCCAGCTGTTCCAGAGTATTCCCCAATATCCAACTCATAGGAGTTCTAAAGGAAAAGAGGCAAGTTCAATCAGAAGTCACCGTTTTACAAAGTCTATAAACATCATAAAATATTAATAAACAAAACAAGCCCATATCCTATTGTAGGGTTTTGGTTCCACTGACTTCAGGTCTCCATTACATCTTTTATACATTCGTTCATAGTGTTAATTATTTGAACCTTTCAGTACCTGTTCATTTCCAACTTTGAAATTTTTATATTGTGCATAACGGCTATTTTTTTCAAAATCTGAAAGGTCAATTTTTAAAGTGTAGTCACCTGAAAAAAAAAGAAAAAAATTGTAGTTTTTTTTTTTTAAATATGTGACATGATATTGACTTTTTGAAGTTTGAAAACAGTTTATGGCTTTATCTCACTTAGACTACTTTCTTTTGCCATGAGTCAGCTTTCAAAGAATGAACAGGGACTCCACTGTATTTACAACAAGAAAGTTTTATTGTGTATGTTACTTGAAAAACATTAGTGACACAGTATTAGGTAGAAAACGTTTAGATTCATCAGAAATAAAAGCCAGTGTAATTTACTTGGCAAAGAACAACATAAAATAAGTCATTAGTTAATAGAGAAATCTAACAATGAAGGAATAAAAGTACAAAAGTTTTAAGAATTTCAAAAATTTATTCTCTTTTTCTTAATTTTGGAAAGAACATTGGTCTTAAAAATGAATAAGCTGGCATCTTCAACTGATCATCTTTCCCCCATTGTCTCATCATTGGCAAATAATCAATACTATTCCTTTTTCAGAAAGAGAAAGATTATCAGGAACATAGAAAGTTATAAATCAAACAGATAGCATATGTTCTATTCTCCTACTTTGATAAATTAAATTTCACAATGAGCCATAAAACCAGGCCTTAGGCTCCTCGGGGTAGCCAGTGAGAACATAAGAGGCTCAAGGATAGAAAATCTGTGGCCCACCACACTGGCCTGGTCAGCACAGCAAGGATCCTGGTCCACACTTGCAGTACATCCAAACTCTGTGATACCTGCAATACGAGCTCTTCCTTCATTTCCCTTCAAGCTTAGGGTTTACACTCCAGAAACAAAATCATTCCAAGGGGAACAAAGATGAGGCATGAATGGGGTGTATGAGCAGGTGTTTCTAAGAAAACACAGGCAAGGTGGTTTGGCTGGGCATGCTTGACTCCCCATCCTTGGAGCAAGTCCAAGAGGGGATCCTGGGGTCACACAGACTCCTCATCCCATATTGGGTTCTCTAAATGGGATTTCAAGGAAGACGCTCCACTACCCTGAACTTTACCTGACAGGCACTAAAGGATTTGTGAGCCAAGACTGTGAAGTGGATGGGAGCAGCAAGGCAGGCTAAGTCAACTCTCTCAGTCTTTGCATTATAGAAGAGATACAAAGTCAGTCTCAGTTTCTCAGGCAGCCAGCTAAATACGTCTTTGATCAATAAGTATATAAAAATGCAATTACAGAATATTTCTAAATTAATTTTATGGCAAACATTGCTGGCTGAAATTTATATGAGGGGTGTAAAGCTATTTTCATAGGCAATTCCCAACCCATAATTAAAGAACACAGGGACAAAGGCGCTGTTTTTTCTTGGGAAGATGTGATATGTGGTTGTGAAAGCTGGAAATGATAAATACATTTTTGCTACCATGAAAACAGCCAGCCTTAACACCAACCAAAACATGAAGTAGAAGCAAATGTGTTAGCCAAGTGCAGCTAGGTAAACAGGGATTTAGCCATAATTTGAAAAATAATACATTTGAATTTTCTATATTTAGAAGAAGCTAAGGTTTTCTTCTTGGGGCTTTCTGTTTTAGTAAGAAGCCAGAAAAATATTAATATGTGAATAAAATAAAAACTTATACAAGTTTCTTATATTATAAAACATTAAAACAGGATAATAAGCACACTGATGAAATGGAAACCTTATATAAATTTAGAGGACACTTATCATAAGAAGGACAAAAAAAGAATCAGGATTCTAGGATTATCTGTCCTTTAGCTACGACTCTGAGGTCTCAAAGACCCCTATAATTGTAATCCTACTGATTATTATGAATACAGAAGTACCAGTCACTTAACTGGGATGGAGCAAGTAAACCCTTGTCTTAGTATTTAATGCATTGTCAGTGGGATTTAGCATGCTTTCTTGAACATGACAATTGTTTTTCATGAAACATTCAGAATCAGACCTGTGTGGGACTAACCATAATCTCAGACTACCACTGAGGTAAGAAACGCAACAGATTGGAGCAAAAGAATATGGGGAAAAGAAGTTTATAAATTTGTTATCAAATGGTCATTTATTTTATACAACTACTGAACTTTAGTTAAAGATATCTAATCAAATATATAGAGAGCGTGAATTGTATAGATGTATGCAACTTACTTGAAATGTGTCAAAACAGTAAAATAGATTGATGGATGGCTAAATATGGTATAGAAACAATTAAAAATACAATAAAACATCAGTATAAAATTTAGATGGTAGGCTGAAACTTCTGGTTTTGCTGAAACTTTGAAATTTTTCAAAATAAAAGTTGAGAAAGATAAAAATGGCAATTAGTATATTTTGGTGCTTGATAGCAAGTCCCTTCACCTCTCCCTCTGCAATGCCACTTTGTAACTCTTCCCATTGGGTCTATTCCTTTCCCTTGAAAGCTGAGCTGGTCATGCAACTTGCTTTCCCCGGCAGAAGGCAGTGGCAGTGACTGTACTAGTTCTGAATCTAGGTCTCAGGACACGCATGTGCTTACACTGTCTTTCCTGGACCTCTGCCTGTGCCACAAGCACAAGGTCAGCCTAGCTCACTGGAGATGAGAGACCACATAGAACAAAGGTCAACTCAGAAATGCCAATCTCTAGCTGACCAGGAAGTTGATCCATGAACTCCATCATGAGACCCATGAACAAGCCCAGCCAAGATCAGCAGGATCCAACCCTGATCAGCAAAACTGCCCAGCCAATGCACAGACTGCAAAAAATACGAAGTTTTGAAGTGACTTGTTGCACAAAATTATCCTGGTAATAGGTAACTGACATAGTATATCATCTTGAGATATTCAAAGCATTTAAAAAAAATATGATTAAGACATTACATTTCCTTTAAAAAAATTATATATAAAATCTCCTACCCCTAACCCAGGTCTAATTTCTTTTCCTCCTTTCCTAGTTTTTAGCAGCTACATTCTACAAAAGGGATTTCGGCTCCAAAGGTATTACCATCTGACATCTGCAAATCAAGTAACTGAAATATTTCTCACTATGAGTTAGGAAAATATTTAAGTGTTTTGTTTTATTGTATTTCAAATGAATTTGATATCAGGCAAACCTTACCTTGTATGGTCAAGAAGTGAAGATTTTTATTACCCAGCCAATATTCACCCTTTGGTTGGACAAAATTTCCAAAACCATTTTCATAGTCATTCCAGCCCCTAAAAGTTTTAAAGAAAAGTGGATTTTAGCAAAATCCAAATGAATCTTTGCAGGATCCAAGATGCTTATCACCTACTACCATCCCCACCCCAACTATTTTCTTGATTAGTCCATGCACTTTTGGAATTATTTAGAGAAAGTGAAATTCTTTCTAATTAACAGACTTTAGGACATAATTCTTTAAAAGGTTTGACATTATAAATTTCACATTTGTTACTCCAAGTCAGTCTTTATATCCTTATAGCTGGCATACCTATTAAAGTTCTCGCTACCGTCAGATCGTCTCTGAATCACAGTCCATCCGCCTCCATCTGACATGTCACAATAAACTGAAAATTGTGCTGGGCTCTGGAGAGGTTTGATTTTGTAAAATCCACTGCGCTTATATCCATCATTGAAAATTTCTGAACAATCTGTTTGAAAAATGAGGTACTGTAACATTTTTATGTGTCTTTTTTTCCTAAGGGAGCCTCTGAATGAGATTACTCAATACTAATGCACAGATAAACACAATGTGTAGATAATCAGCTTTTTAAAATTGCATCTTGTACATCTTCCAGTGGATATTAGGAAATTCTTTTTCTTTAAAGATTCATTTATTTCTGCATACAAACTGGGGTGCAGGCCAGAGGTATTTGGTGGTGAGAGGGTTCACCAGAGACAGAGTGGGGAGCAGAACAGGCCGATCAACTGAGGGGAACTGCTGAGGGGAGTAACAGGCAAGGCAGGAGAGGTCTGCTGTGCCATGTAGGAATCTCCCCAGCAGGGCATCTAACTCATGCTACAGCTGCCAACAGCTCCACAGGGCTGTGCTTAACCTGTTGCGCCATCAGGGAGGACTGGATATTAGGAAAGACTTATTTTTTTTCCTAGTATTTAATTATCATCTGACTCTGCAATGATCATGGAAATAAGAGGAGTAAAACAGGAATATGTTTGGTTTTTTTTATTCTGGAGGGTTTTTTTGTGGAAAACAATTTAAAAAGCCCTGTGTGACAAAATTTACTAATCTCCCAATTAAAATGTGTGTGTGTGTGTTCAGTTCATTCCAGTATATTTAAATGGAATTTACAGCTTTGTTAGACAAAATATTGGGATTTATTTCTCCTATGAGGCTAAAATGAAAGCAGAAATATAACGCCAAACAAATAATTTAATATGGGTTATCCTAACTTACAGCAGTGTGAATCATTCTGAATGATTGTATACAGTGAACTCAAAATAGTAATCTTCAGTTTAGATTCTTACAACTTACCAGTCTCATCAGAATTTTTGCTAACACACTGAAATTTCTAATAGTTCGGGCATTCCTAACTATTTTTGTTATAAACAGCAAGATACTGCTTTTCTTTTCTGCCTCCATTCCCCTTTGCTATGGTATGTTTTGGTCACCGAAGCAAACATAACTACCAATATGTCACCAAAAAGTAATAGCTGTTTCTTAAACCACTTGAGGGGGGGGCAAATTTATATCCATGGGATCTCATCTACATTACTCTGTGTAGATTTAGAGAATGTGACATTATGGATTTCACGATTGTTTATATGCCCAGGAAGTTATATTTTAAGATAGTAGTCACTATTAATGCCCTTAAGACCTTTGAATAAAAATGCTGTAAAAATGATTCAACATCACTTCACTAAGATATAAATTTTGCCCTTATCATTTTGTTAATTGCCTTCCTTTAATTATTTTTCTCTTCCTGGTTGGATAAATTAACTTGGCACATATTTTTAAGTTCTTTCTTCACTTTTATTGTTTTGATGCCAATATGTTGACATTTCTGTTTTGTTATAATAAAATATACTACACATTAAATAGATTGAATAGGCTATAGCAATCAGAAGAGAAAAGAAAAGAAAGAACCTTAGATACTTTTTATAGCCTTCGTACACATTACTACTTTGGTGAGATGCTAATCTTTGTAAAGATTTAAGTTTTATGTGTATATTCATTTTTGATGTTCAGAAGCCCAAGTATTCTTTATACATACTGGGTTATTGAAAAAGATCCTGTTTCAGAAATTAAACAAGAAGAAAAACAATGGGAAAATGATTATCTAAAATTAGGTCAATGTTGTTCAAAAGCTAACATCTTGTGGTCAAGTGTGTTGTACAACATTTTTCATTAAAGTAAACAGATTTTAACCTTTTCAGGAAAGGAGCTCTTTGTTTATATTTAATCTCCTACCAAAGAGCTAAATAGCAGTTTCACCAGTTTAGACTCTTTTCCAGGCAAATATGGAAATGATTAGCTAACCATTTGCCTCTGGAAAACTTTATGAATATGGAGGTTTTCAGCAAATATTTTCTATTCATTTTTATTTGTGCCAACAGCAAGTTTGTTGTGTTTTACATTTTTTTCCCCTTTCCCAAAGGGAAATGCAAAACACAGCTTAAGATCCAGAAGAAAGCTTTCAACTCAACAAATAACTAAACATCAAAAAGGCATCGGTAGCTCAATTGCTTCTAGCAGACAATTTAAGGGGCCTGCCTTGGGAAAACATAACTTTCAGTGTGACACAGGAAAGTCAGGCAATGTAGTATTAGAAACAACAACTTGATATTTAAACTGTGATTTTTGGAATGTTTCAACCTACTCAGTCCACTGGAGAATAGGCAGCAGATAAGCAGGGTGAAGGAACTCTGTGTTCATGGGAGTTAAAAAGAAAAAAGGATTTTTGGATACTTACATAATAGCAGAGAGAAGCAAGGGCTTCCTGCCCTCTCTTTGATAAACATTACAGTAAACTGGGTGAGTACTTTCTCTGATCTTGCAGAAAGCAAGCCATGTTGGAAGCCTGAAGTTTAAGCTTCATAAAGTGACATGACAGCCTGCCAAATGGGTTTTTTCCATTTATCCCAGAATGGTGGCTGAGACTGAAAGCTGAGAACCAAAGAGACAGAGTACCCCACATTCTAAACTTAAAGAAAGGCCGGAAGTGTTCAGCTGCCACTCCAGAGGGCATGCCAGAAAATGCCAGAACTGGTCTTGTTACTGCCATTCTCAGCCTCAGGAGACATAAAAAGAAAAGAGGACAAAGAAAGTTGATTCCATGGACAGTGCAGTATTCTTGTAGAGTGGGGTAGGGGGACTCTCTCTGAAAATAAGGCAGAGATCCACAATGTAATATTGTCAATAGGTAACTGACAATATAATACTGAATAGAGGTAACTGACATTCACTGAGCTAAATGCTTTTTAAACATGTTACATGTATTAACTCATTTACTCTTTACAACAAAGAATCAGGTATTCTTATCATTTCCATTTTACAGATGAGGAATATGAGGTACACAGAAGTTAATTAACTTGTGCAAAGGTCACAGCAAGCAAGATGGGCAGCTGGACTTTGAAAATAAACTTCAGAGTCTACACTTGAACCACTGCACATATGCCTCAAGACCAACTATTTAATAAAGACTGGGGCTCCTGGAAAAGGGGGCAGGGTTGAACCAATGGTCTTGTTGGCTGAACAGATATTGCGATGTCACAGGCTCTTGTGATTGTCACCAACTAATGTGAATTTGGTACTGTAATCTTTTTATTTAGGCACATAATTCAACAACAATCAAAATCTTTGTCAAGGGTACATTTAATTACATGTTGTATAAAAATCATGTGATCTGTGCATTGTTTGTACAAATAGCTGGTTTCTAAGGAATTAGGTATTTTCTACCATGAGATGAATTAGAATTAAGAAAATAATTAATTTAGTAATAACATAGTAACTAGTGAATAAGAACAAAGACATTTATATTTTTATGGATCATATTTTCACTTTTTAATTATTTCACTTTTTAAATTTAAGGACACTAAAAGCATAAACTTTGGTACAAATGGGTTCTTATATATTTTCTATCATATACGCTATATGTCATAGTTACATATAACATGTTATATATTTTTGAAGAATTATAAAATAATAATTTATTTATTGAGTGTTTGCCCTTGGAAGGCTCTCTAGCACTAGTTGCTTATCTGCTGAAAATAAAATATCATTGAATTGCCCTTATAGTTTATCCCTCTTTCTCCTCCTCCATGTTTGTACCACATAGGAAAAATGTTAAACAGACATTCTGATTTTTGGACTTTTCTTAGCTGTTACATCCAGAAAGAGTTGTCTAGGATGTCTATCTATCTGATCACTATGTGTTTAATGTTATAAGACACACACACATGCACACATGAGCCCAAACAACATAGTAGCTTGTCTGAACCCTGTCCATGACTATTCTACTTAACTCCTTCTTAGGCAGTCATCCCTGCTCTGATCTGGGTACTTGGTAGTAACTGATTTCTTGTCTAGTTCCTGGGGGACCCTTGCTTCCTAAAGTCGACTCCCTAATACTCTCAATGCAAGAACAGATTTTCAGCTCTTAAGCTTCAGTCTTCCCATGGTCACACAGTCCCGATTCCGCTTTGTTTCATGCCCAGAGCCACAGGTCCTCTCCACACTGTATTCATTTCCATTCTCACATGCAGTGGCTCTGGACTCCTGATTCCAAAGTGGGGGAAGGATAGTTGGACTCCAAGGATCAAGGATCAAGAATCAGCTGCTAGACAACAGGGTCAGGGACCCAGGGCAAAAAGTCTCAGCAAAAAAAGAGATTATCGGGCCTTCCTGGTGGCGCAACGGGTTAAGCGCAGCACTATGACGCTATCCAAAGGCACTGCAGCGCTGACTTCCCTCCCCCGGCCAGAGTTCCACCCCCCTCAGGGAGCTTCCCAAGAGACCTATCCTGCCTCGCCCACTGCTTCCCTCAGCCGTGTACTTCGGTCAATCCACCTGTTCTGCTCCCCACTCTGTCTCTGGTGAACCCTCTCACCACCCCACACCTCTGGCCTACACGCCAGTTCCTGTATGCATAAATAAATAAATCTTTAAAAAAGGAGAGCGATTATCATCTTGGTAAAGAGAGAAAGAGGGAGCATTTTAGCAAAGCCTAGGTTCTAAGATTCTCACAATCCTTACACCCTACACTGGTGAGTATATTTAGAAACTCAAAACAAAGATGTTTTTATTTGCATGAGCTTGGCATCTCTTTGGTTTTCACAGATGTATTTCCAGATTTATATCTGCTAACGCTGCTATTCCTGTCCTGTTGTACTACTTTGCTTTCATTCATAAATATGAGGCTCTACTCTGTTCCAGGCATTACCGGCAACAGGGAGGGAAGAATGTTTAAACATTGTCCCAAACTTAGCAAAATTCCCAGTTAATTAATCAAGAAAGACTCATAAATAGAGAAATTGTACTACAACACGGCAGTAGCTGAAGACCTATGAACACAGTGCTTTAAATGGTGTTCATGTTGTTTCTTACAACTATTGTTTGACTACTTTAAAATTTGCCTGGAGGAAGTGAACAATTTTTATCGAAAGTGAACAATGGTATATGCACTGTGTTGTACAATGTGTTGACAGTTTAATATCATTTAATTTGAGGGAGAAATGTTGGCCTAATCAAAAGGAAAATTACCAAACTATAAAATGTACACCTAAAAGCATTTCTTTTCTTTTCCTACCTAATTCTGATTCCTTTTCCTCTCCTGCTCCCTTATTCCATTACAGTGCTTACTGTACTGAAGCACATCAGGATTTCAGAAGGGAAAACTATAAAAGTGTGACAAGAAAAGATACACAAAAACAAAGTTTGACTGTAAAAGGTCACAGATACATTCTACCATTTGCACATGGATATTTAAATTATTGTCTTGCTCTTATAAAACTACAGATGGTCTCAGACATTTCATATTGCTATTAAATGTCCCCAATAGAGATAAAAGGATAAAGTATGGTAGAAGATACGTAACATTGGTACAATGCTGCCTGTTGTTCGCTATCGACGCTGAAGTGATCAAATAATTAGCAGCATCACTGCATACGGTGTATAATAATTAAGTATTGAAACACTTCAGAAAAACAGAGTCTGACCTGCATATTGTCTCTTGCCTCCAAGGTCAATGACGTTACTCTGCTCTCCTTTATCGAGTAACTGGACTTCCTTCTCATGCAAAAGCTGTGCCATCTTGACCTGTTGCTGTTTGACTCGCGTCTCAAGCATGCGCACCTGGGCTCTGAGACGCTCCTGCTCTTGAAGACAGTCCTCCAGCGCCTGCAAAGTTAATGTTTTCATGGAAAATGAATGCTCCTAATAAAGTGCGTAAAGTGGATTGTGCTTCCAAATCCCATTTCACATAGTTCTAACCAGAAAGCGGTTTGAAACTTTTAATGCTATTTAGTCATTTGAAGCATAGGAAATGGTGGTGGATGTTAAAGCCCCTAAAGAAATGAAAGAGTATTAAATAATAAAATGACCGTGCTAAGACCTTTAGAGCGGTGGTCTCATCTGGTTCTCATACTTCCATGAAGTAGCTCAAGCTTGATGAGGAAATTTAGTCAAGAATTCCCACAGTTAAAGGGAAATAGAATTCCAATGAAATTTATTCAAGGTTCCTGTTCTCAATCTCTGCATGAGACTGCCTACATATTTTCTTAACTGTAAATTCTTTTGCAGAAGTTAATCACATCATTAGTGTGTCAATCTGTGAAATAAATAAGCCATTTGAATGACGTTTAGCATCAATATATTTTAAAAATATAATTGAATACTTAAAATTTGACCACATAGGTTATCTCTATAAGGGATATTATCTATAAGGAATGCTAGTGTAAACCCTCATATGCCTGAATACATGTTGTTGGAAGTTCTCCTAGGGTCACTTTGATTTTGCTTTTTTTATTGTTTTTTCCCTTCAATTACTTCAAAAACTGATGAGGAGTTTAATTCTTCCAGTTAAGTCTTTACCTTCTTGAAAAAGTCAAATAACCCATGCATCTTGCAGCTGAAAGAGTTTATTAGATCCTTCCTAAAGAGGTCTTTGAACAGAACTCCCCAAAGGTAAAGTCAGTGTGCTGTTTGAACTGGCAAGGAGGTTGTAGGGCTGAGGCTCTTGGGAAGAGCTAATGTGGCAAGAAGCTGCAATGAGCACTCTTACATACTCAGTGTTGGAAGAGTTATGAGGGACAGTAGGTGGAAAAAGGGACAAAAGATACATTTTCGCCATTTTTCTTTTTTTGCCTTCACGTCTTTGCAGCTCATGTTATAGTCTCCTGTGAAAAATGTAAATTATGAATTTTAATGTGTAATTGCCTTATATTGCCTTTGTGTACATTATTTCCTACACAGGCTTGAGATTATAGTCAGATCTATTTCCCAATTTACATTTATGTAACTCCCCACTCCTTATCCTTATGTACTACCTCATGTTCATTCCATAAATATGAGGACATTCCTTGCTCCAGGAACTCTGCCAGGCAGTCATAAAGCACAATTAAATATCCTATGTGGGCAAAATGAAAAAGTACACTGCCTTCCTATGAAGGACTGTAATGTAAATACAGGAATTCAGCCTCAAAAACGAAAGCAAAGGGAATTGGGAAGTGGTTGTAGAGACCCTCACCCTCCCATGTCCAGCTTCAAGGCACTAAATCTCCCTGCTCTTTGTCAGGACTGTTTTTTATTTGCTTTTGGTGCTCTCTCCTCATTGCTCTGATTTATTCTCTCTGATAGAGTTATTTGCTTAGCCCCCAGTCTAAAGAATGAACAGGAAGAATATTTTACGGTGTCTCACATCCTGGTTTGCTTTCCAATTGTGGGGAATTGGTTGTGATATTGCTAAACATAGTAAACTATGCAATTTAAAAGTAACAGAAGGGATTCCAAGGAAGTATGTTCAATACTTAAGAGATTACACACATGGTTTCAGTAAACTTTTTAAAACTTAGAAGTTTTCTTTCTCACAGAACTTTGAGTAAATGAGTTTCTTCTCCCTTTTACTCGTGGCACATGTTCATAGTAATAATTTTCAAATTAGTGTCCAACATAGTGTCCAATATTGAAAAACACAAGCTCAATTTAGTAATGATGGACAGTAATGCAACACCAGGAGATTTTAAAAGATTTTACTTACTTGCTGGATGCTGATTTTGACTTAGAAAAATTTAAAGCACTTGGTAAGCACCTAATAGGAGCCAGGTGCTTCCACAAACCTTTTTCATTAACTCCCCACCCACATTAATTAATATTTTTCAGTGACAAATTACTGTAGGTTTTCTGCAAAAGAAAAGAAAGCTCATGTCAAAGCAGGCATTACAAATATAATCTAGTTTTTGTACTACGCTTACCCAGATCTCCCTACTCATTACCAGAGCAGTGGTGACAAGGATGAAACTGAATATTGACATTTTTCCCACTGAGAGAACTGCAAGAAGAAAAAGAATGTTATAATCTACTTTGAATTTTTTGAGACCAGAGTTGAGTTCAGAAGCAAATTGCTCCAGGAGGTCATCTCTCATCTAAGTGGCTGAGAAAATTCTCTTGGACTTTTCCAGCCTCCCCACACAAAATAATGCTGTTACATTCACATAAAATTGAATGTATTCAATTACAGAAACAGAGGAGAGATTCTAGTTCTTCCACTGGTCCTGAGACACCTTTACGACATCATAGCTAAAAGACCCGATCTTTGTAAATCTTGAGTCATTATTTTGACTGAGCCACCTGGTTCTGTTATCTTAGTCAACTTAGTAAAATGCTCCAGATCTTTAAAATGGAATTCATAATTTCTATCTCAGAGAACTCTGGCAACTTCAAGGTAGTACTTTTAGATACCTGGCATATGCTAAGTGCTAAACAAATAGCAACTATATTTATGAAAGACTGTTTTTGTTTTAAAACGAGGAAAGAAAAGAAAAACGACAACATTTAGGAGGGGGCATACATTGTTTTTTCCAATACCTTAATATATAGGCAAGCTTCCAGGGTCACATAAAACCCGAAAGCCTGTTTAAAGTTGTAGAGAAAAATTAACTTTACCACTTCTTGAGATTTTTTATTAAACAATCTTAAAATCATGGATCTTGATGAAATAAAATTTTTTTCCCCAAATTATGTTTTTTGAGGTAAAGTAGGTTTATATCTTTGTGTCTGCTCCAGGGTTCTAGGTTTGATGTCCAAAAATGGATACTTTCACACCCTACCCACCACCAGAGCCCCAATAATGCTCTACCATGTTCCACTGGCCCCCCCGCCTCTATCCTGCGACAATCCCTCTTTGGTTGCCTCAGTTCATAAATTTTAGATGCTAAATAGCCTAGAAAGACAGAAAAGTCTGTATGATCTTCAAACATCTTACACCTGTGGTGTCTGCAAAAACAACAAACCTGGAATCAAATGAGTTGTTAACTCATTTTCATTTTTATGGAACCTGTGACTGCTAGGCTCTGGTTTCTCTTTCTCATTTCTTATGTAATTAAAGCAGTGATTCCTTAACTTTGCTGCCTATTAGGATCAGTATGGGAACTTGAAAAAAAGCTCTATGCCCAAGGATTGAATCAAATGTTTGAAGGTGACAGTCACAGCTTGAAATTTTTTAAAGTGCCCTAGCTGGGAAAAATGAAATAGTGGCATTTGGGACAAAGTGGATGAAATTCCAGGTGATTATATTAAGTTAAACAAGTCAAAAAGTGAAAGATATCATATGATTTCACTCACCTGTGAAATACAAATAACCAAAAAATGCACACAGGTGAAATGCAGCAGGAATAGGTCTTAAGCTCAGTGGAAGAATAGAGGAAATAGAGGGAAGATGGCAGAGGGGGGACCAGCATGGGTTGTTTTAATGGAGGGTGAGTGGGACATGTG
>PVIJ01016818.1:16862-31599 GCA_004024925.1 Scalopus aquaticus | reverse complement strand
TTTTTGTTGAGTTGTGTGAGTTCCTTGTAAATGTTTGTTATCAGTCCTTTATCAGATGTATTGTGTGCAAAAATCTTTTCCCAGTTGGTAGGGTGTCTGTTAGTTTTGGTTAATGTCTCTTTTGCTGTACAGAAGCTTTTTATTTTGATGTAATCCCATCTGTTTATCTTGTCTTTCACTTCCTTCGCTTTGAGGGATGTGTCTTTCAAGATTTTGCTGAGATATATGTTGTGTAGAGTTTTGCTTATATTTTCTTCTATAAATTTCATGGTTTCAGATCTTACGTCCAGGTCTTTTATCCATTTTGAGTTGACTTTTGTGCAAGGTGTGAGGTAGTAGCCTAGCTTCATTTTTTTGCATGTGGCTGCCAGTTTTCGCAGCACCATTTATTGAATAGACTGTCCTTGTTGCACTGCATTTTCTTTGCTCCTTTGTCAAAGATTAGTTATTCATAGATATGTGGCTTTAATTCTGGGTATTCTATTCAGTTCCATTGGTCTTTCTGTCTGTTTTTGTTCCAGTACCATGCTGTTTTAATTACTATGGCTTTGCAGTATAGTTTGAAATCAGGAGTGAAATTCCTCAATTTTCTTTCTTTTTATTCAGGAGGGCTTTAGCTATATGAGATTTTTGTGGTTCCATATGAATTTCATCAGTAGTCGATCTATTTCTTTGAAGAATGTCATTGATATTTTTATTGGAATAGTGTTGAATCTGTAAATTGCTTTTGGAAGGATTGCCATTTTGATAATGTTAATCCTTCCAATTCATGAGCAAGGGCTGCCTTTCCATTTTCTTGTGTCTTCTTCTATTTCTTTCAACAGTGTTTTATAGTTTCTTTGTATAAGTCCTTTATGTCTTTTGTTAGATTTTTTTCCCAGATACTTGATTTGTTTGGTTTCTATTTTGAAGGGGATGGATCTCTTAATTTCTTCTTCAGATTGGGTGTTTGCATAGAGGAATGCTACTGATTTTTGTGCATTGATTTTGTATCCTGCTACTTTACTGAACTGGTCTATTATTTTGAGTAGTTTTTCTATGGAGTTTTTAGGGTTTTGTGTATATATTATCATATCGTCTGCAAATAGAGACAGTTTAATTTCTTCTTTTCCTATTTGGATCCCTTGAATGTCTTTCTCTTGTCTAATTGCTCTGGCTAGGACTTCCAGTATTATTTTGAAAAGTAATGGTGAGAGTGGACATCCTTGCCTTGTGCCTGATCTTAGGGGAAAGGCCTTCAGCTTCTCACCGTTGAGGATAATATTGGCCGTGGGTTTGTGGTATATGGCTTTTATTATGTTGAGGTATGTTCCTTCTATCCCAAGGATTTCAAAGGCTTTTATCATAAATGGGTGTTGTACTTTGTCAAATGCTTTCTCAGTGTCTATTGATATGATCATATGGTCTTTATTTTTCTTTTTGTTGATGTGTTGGATTACATTGATTGATTTTCTGATGTTGAACCATCCTTGTGTCCCTGGAATAAATCCCACTTGGCCTTGGTGTATTATCTTTTGGATGCTTTGTTGGATCCTATTGTCCAAGATTTTATTAAATATTTTTGCATCAGTATTCATTAGGGAGATTGGTTTGTAGTTTTCTTTCTTTTTTTTTTTTTGTATTGTCTTTGTCTGGTTTTGGTATTAGAGTAATATTTGCTTCATAGAATGTGTTTGGTAGTACTCCTTCCTTCTCGATTTTTTTGAAAGAGTTTGTGTAATATAGGGACTTTCTTGTTTTTGAATGTTAGAATTCGTTTTGAAACCATCTGGTCCTGGGCTTTTGTTTTTGGGGAGGTTTTTAATTAGTGTTTCAATTTCACTGCTTGTGATTGCTCTGTTTAGGTGTTCTATATCTTCTTTGTCTAGTTTTGGGTGATTGTATAATTCTAGGAATTTGCCCATATCCTCTAGGTTGTTGTAGTTGTTTCCGTATAGCTGTTCATAGTAATCTCGATTATTTTTTTTATTTTTGCTGTGTCCATTGTGATTTCTCCTCTTTCACTTATGATCCTATTTATTTGTGTTTTCTCTCATTTTTTTCTTTGTAAACCTGTCTAGTGGTTTGTCTATTTTATTTTTTTCAAAGAACCAGCTTTTGGTTTCGTTGATCTTCTGGATTGTTTTTCTTATTTTCATTTCGTTTATTTCTGCTTTGATTTTTGTTATTTCCTTTCTTAAACTGGCTTTTGGTTTTTTTTGTTGTTCATTTTCTGGTTCTTTGAGATGTGAGTTTAAATTGTTTCTTTGGGTTGTTTCTTGTTTCTTGATGTGAGCTTGTAATGCTATATATTTTCCTCTTATTACTGCTTTTGCTGTGTCCCAGATATTCTGCAAAGTTGTGTCCTCATTGTCATTCAGTTCTAGATATTTTTTAATTTCTTCTTTGATCTCTTCATTGATCCATTGGTTTTCCAGTAATGTGGGCTTCAGTCTCCATGAGGTAAGAGGGTTTCTTTTTTTCTTTTTATGGTTTATTTCCAATTTTACTCCTTTATGGTCGGAGTAGAAGGCTGGTATGATTTTGATCTTAGTGTATCTGTTGAGGTTTGTTTTGTGGCCTAATATGTGATCGATCCTGGAGTATGTTCCGTGTGCACTTGAGAAATATGTGTATTCAATTTTTCGGGGGTAAAGTGATCAATAGATATGTTAATCCCATGTGGTCTGGGTCCTTATTTAGAGCTTTAGTGTCCTTGGTTACTTTTTTGTATTGTTGATCTGTCCAATAGACAAAGTGGGGTGTTGAAGTCTCCTACTATGTATGTATTTTCTTAATGTCTGTTTTCAGGGATAATAGTTGTGTGATATATTTTGTTGTTCCTACATTTGGGGAGTATATGTTGATGATTGTTATATCTTCCTGTTTTATTGTCCCCTTTATCAAGATGTAGTGACCAGCTTTGTCTCTTTTTACCTTCTTAAGTTTGAAATCTATTTTATCTGATATAAGTATATCTGTTCCTGCCTTCTTTTTTGGTCCATTTGTTTGTAGGATTGTTTTCCATCCTTTAACTATTAATCTCTGTTTATCTTTCGCAATTAAATGTGTTTCTTGTAGACAGCAGAAGGTTGGGTTCTGTTTTTTGATTCATCCTGCTATTCTGTGTCTTTTTAAAAAAAGATTTATTTATTTATACATACAAGCTGGGGTACAGGCCAGAGGTGTGGGGCGGCAAGAGGGTTCACCAGAGGCAGAGTGAGGAGAAGAACAGGCAGATCAGAAATACACTGCTGAGGGGAGCAGCAGGCAAGGCAGGAGAGGTCTGCCACACCATGTGGGATTCTCCCCGGCTGGGCGTCGAACTCACATAGCTGCTGCCGACAGCTCCACAGGGCAGCTCTCAACTGCTGCGCCACCAGGGAGGCCCTATTCTGTATCTTTTAATTGGTATGTTTAGTCCATTTACATTTAGAGTTAATATTGATATACTGTCATCCATATTTGTCTTTTTTTTTTTTTTTTTTTTTACCTTTTTGTGATTCTAATCCATACCTTATTCCCTATTTCCTGGTCTTTCCTCTGTTGGTTTTGTCTTCATGGCTTCTTGTAGTATTTTTTGGAGTGGGGGTTTGGTAATGATGAATTTCTGTAGTTTCTCTTTGTCAGAGAAGGTCCATATTCTTTCTTCATAGAGGGAGGAGAGCTTTGCAGGGTCAGAGTATTCCTGGTTGACATTTGTTGGCATGTAGTATGTTACATATGTCTCTCCATTCTCTTCTTGTCTGTAGTATTTCTTTGGAGAAATCTGATGTCAGCCTGATTGGCTTTCCTTTGTAGGTTATTTGTCTTCATCATTTTCAATATATTTTCCTTGTCTTGAATTCTCGATAGCTTTACTATCATATGTCTTGCTGTTTTTTTTTTTTTTCGTTATAATAATTTGGAGATCTTCTGGATTCCGGTATGTCAATTTTTGTTTCCATTTTCATGTTTGGGAAGTTCTCTTCAATTATCTCCTTGAGAAGTTTCTCTGTTCCTTTGTCTCCCTCCTCTCCTTCTGGGATTCCTATGATTCTTATGTTTCCTTTTTTCATGGTGTCAGATAGTTCTCAAAGCTTTTCCTCATTCTTTTTCCTTCTTTTTTCTTTTTCCTTTTCTGTCTTGGTTCTTTCAGTATCTTTATCTCCCAGGGTGCTTATTCTTCCCCCATTTGTTTTAATCTACTTTTATGGCTCTCTACTAATGTTTGTTAATCCTTCATTTTCTTCAATTTCTTCTTTATGAATTCATTCTCATTCTTCAGTTCTTCATTTATATTCCTCAGTTCTTTGTTCCTTTCATTTAATTCTATTTTTTTTTTGTTATGGCTATTCTGAATTCTTTATCTGTTAGGCAGATGTAATCTTCTATGTCCATATTATTGTGTTCTGTGGTATATTGTTTTGAGGGTCATTTGTAACTTTTTTCTTCCTGTTATTGGCCTTCTGCTTTGCTCTGATCATAGCATTCCTGTGCTGTTGGTGCCGGTGGGCATAATTCTTGGTTCTGCTTGCTGAGGAGTGTTTGTTGTTTCCTAGTGTTTGAGTTGCCTTGGCTGTGGCTGGGTATCTTCCGGATTTTCTTTTTTCTCTGTTCAATTTCTGTGTCTCTTGTGGCATGTCTCCAATGCGTTTCCGGTTTCGAGCAGATTAGGATAGAAGAAGGGGTGGTTTGTAGTAAAAAAATTTAAAAAAAAATAATAAAGGTATTGGGCAGATGTAAACTTGGGGAGAGTTTTGTGGTCCTTTTGCTTTTAGGTTTTGGAGTTTCTGGGTGGGCCCTCTGCCAGGGTTCAACCCCCCTTTCCAGTGTCAGATGTTGCTATTGTCCTGCTGTCGTTTTATAGTTGCTAGGTGTCTTTCTGTCTTTCTGTTCTTTCTCTCCCCCCCCCCCTTTTATTTTTCTCCTTTCCTCCAGTGTTTTCCTGAGGGCTATCTCTGCCCTTGGGGTTATGTCTGGTGGGGAGGGTTGAGAGCTCCTGGTCTTTAGTTTCTTTCCTGCTTCTTGGGCCCCACTACTCCTCAAGGTGTTTCAGGGGTGGAGGCTGTGGCAGCTCTTGGTCAGGGTTTCACCTCCCCTAGATTCTGGAGGACCACTGTGCAACCACCTAGAAGTTGGGTGTGGGGCCATGGGGGGTGTTCGGCCGTGGTCGCCACCAGCTGGAGTTTCCTTTCTGCTGCCCTCCTGGGTGCCAAGATGCAGACACTTTGTGGAGGAGGGTGTGGTTGGAGACAGTTTCAGCAGTAGCCTGTATCCCAGCAACAGGTATGGGAGGGTTGTGGGAACAGTCAGCCACTGGTTCTCCTTAGTCGCCACTCTCCAGGTCAAGTTACCTCCAGCCAGGTTGGAGAAGAGTCCTGGTGATCAGTGATCAAAGGGGCTGCCTCGATTGGCAATTTGTGGATTTCCCTAGCAGCCGCTACTGGGGTCAGGTTACAGACTGGGGAGGGGAGTGTTTGCGGTTGTCTCAGCAGGAGTTTTTCCTGCCTAGCCAGTTCCTCAGGCCAATATGTCACCTAGCAACCAGTGGGGGGTTGGGACCCCAAAGGGTGCCGGCAGTTTATCCTCCCCTCTAAGATGTTACCTAGCCCCAGGTGCGGGATGGAACACAGTGACCCTTGTGCTTTCCTGTACTTCAGAGCTGCCACGCAGGGAAGAGGGGGGTGTTGTGGGGTGGGGAGTGGGGGTCGCACTCTCCGTTGGTTGGCCGGAACCCTCCGACCCAACCGCAGTTTCTAACCCTGTATTCAGCAGCGCTTAAGGAAGCCGGTTTGCCCACCTCTCCTTGCTGTTGTTCCTCCGTGTGGGGTCTGATGTCTTTTCTCTTCTCTTTACTCCGACTTTTTGGTTTATCTTTAAGTCTAAAGCACCCATGGGGATGATTGTATTGTGTAGGGCATCCAGTTCTCCTCAGAACAGCTCTCAAAATTAGGGATTTTTCTCTCCATAAATCGATTTTTTTTGAGAGCCTGATCCTAGTGTCTGTTCGCCACCATGTTTTGGAGGCGTGTCCAATATAACCTTTCTTACAGCGAATGGAATATAATATGACCTAGAATTTGATGTAAAGCATAACTGTACTTCAAAATAAAGATTTTGAAGCCAGTTTTTAGTTCACAGAAAAAATTAGGAAGGTACAGCTATTGTCCAGAGAATCCTGTGTCCCCTCACCCTGTTATCACCACCCCCCACCAGAGTGGTGTGTGTGTAACAACTGAGGAACCTACAGAGACCATCATCATAATTCAAAGTTCATAGTTTACAATTCAATCTTGGGGTTATATTTCTATGGGTTTAAAAGAGCAAATAATGGCATGTATCCATTATTATGGTATCATGCTCATCCCGTTGTCTTAATCCCCAGCAATCACTGATATTTTTACTATCTTCATAGTTTTACCTTTTGGATCATGTCATATAATTCAATCATAGATAATGTCTTCTCAGATTGACATTTTTCACCTAGTAATGCATATAAGTTTCTTCCATGTCTTTTCATGACGTGTTATTTCGTTTTCTTTTAAGTGCTGATTAGTTTCAAAAATCATCTGGATGCACCATAGTTTTTCTGTTCATTCACTTACTGAAGGACATCTTGGTTACTTCCAAGTTTGGGCAATTGTGGATAAATCAACCGTAAACATCTTTATGCAGTGTTCCTGTGGACATGAGTTTACAACTACCTTGGGCAAATACCAAGAAGCACAATCACTAGATCACGTGGTTAAGGGTACGTTTAGTTTTGAGAGAAACTAGCCAACTGCCTTGCAAAGTGGCCTTCACATTTTGCATTCTCACCAGCAGCAAATGAGCATCCCTGTTCCACGTCCTTCTATGTTGTCGGTGTCGTGGAGTTTAGTCATTCTAATCCATGTGTAGTCGTAGTTGGTTGTAATTTGCATTTCCTCGATGACAAATGATGCGGAGCAGCCTTCCCCATGCTCCTTTGCCATCTGTGCATCTTCTTTGATGAGATTTCTGTTAAGCTTGTTGATCTAATATTTAATTGCTTTGTATTCTTACTGATGATTTTAAGAGATCTTGTCTATTTTGGGTAAGAGTCCCTTATCAGATGTGGGTTCTGCAAATATTTCTCTCCCATTCTGTGACTTGTTTCTCACTTTTTTTTAAAAAAAAGATTTATTTATTTATGCGTACACAAGCTGGGGTGCAGGCCAGAGTTATGGGGGATGAGAACAAGCTGGGGTTCAGTCCAGAGTTATGGGGGATGAGAGGATTCACCAGAGACAGAGTGGGGAGCAGAACAGGTGGATCTACTGGAATACACTGCTGAGGGGAGAAGCGGGTGAGGCAGGAGAGGTCTGCTGCGCCATGTGGGGAGCTCCCTGGCTGGGGATCAGACTCATGCTGCAGTGGCTTTGGATAGCATCATAATCTGAGACTTAACCCCTTGCACCCCCAGGGAGGCCCTGTTTCTCACTTTTTGACATTGCCTCTTGCAGAGCAGAAGTATTTTGGTTTTAATGAAGTCCAGCATATGGTCTCTATGGGTAAAAAGTACCTGTGCTTCTGAAAAGAATGTGACTGCTCTCCTGTTGCTGCGGGCAAAAGTCAATTCAATGAACTTGGTTAATAATGTCATAACAGGATTCAATGTTTTTGAAAATGTTTTTATCTAATTTCTCTACAAATGGTGAACAAACAAAATTAAAATTTTTAGTTATAAATAAGGGTCCCATTTCTAATGTCTTTGTTTTGTTTTGAATTTCAGTTTCAGCTCCATGAATTTTAAAGTCTTCATATTTGGTCCATTTTGATTATATTTTATATGTCTTCTTAACTGCACTGCTCTGGTAATAGAACCCCATTAATTACTGGCAATATTAAAATATTGCCTGATAATGATGCAGCCAATATGTTTTTCTTAATATCAATGATTCTTGGATCAAATTTGACCTACCTCCTTATTTTTTAAAATCAGCTTTTACTGAAATAAGCTACATGCATACATGTATGTATTGATTTTGATTCTTTTTCTGGGATTTTGTTAGAGTTGAATAGTTGCAACTTAGACCATTTGATCTGCAACCATAAAATGTTCTTTTTACCTTTTTCTAAAAAATATTGAACTCTGAGCTCTTAATTTTTCACATTTTCTTCATATGGATTGGGGTTATTTTTTTAAATCTACCTAGTTGTGCAATTTTTCCTTGGTTAACACTTTTGTTTTTTTCTGATCATAGAGCATATGATTGGAATATGGTTATTTAGAAATAGGGTGCTTATTGAGTTCTTTTTATCTAAAAAAAATTGAAAGTGATGGTCCGTAGACCATTTCTATTAAGAATTTTGTTTTTGGTATTTTGTTATCACGATAAAATATATTAAATGTCTTACATGGCCAGCCATTTTAAGGAGATTGTGTCCTACCGACATATCTCAACACTGAAGGATTTTACATACCAAAATATTGCAAAATATTTTAATGTAACACTTAATAGGAATAACTTCATATTTTCTCCCTCTTTTCAACTTCCTATTATCCTGTGTGTATTTGACTTAGTCTCAAAATTTACCAATCTAGTTTATATCTACTGAAGAAATTGAATCACTAATAACTTCAAAACCAGAAAGTATCACTGAACTGACGACTGAGCTCCTTATGGTCATCAGTGGTTTCTTTGTAGGGGTGTCCTACCTCACACAGCGGGGAGAGGAGCATGACCTTCCCGGACCCCTCAAGGTGGTACAGACAAGTGGCTCTCCCATTGCTAAGCAATCACCGCCCACCTGGGTGCCCTGGTTGCACAAACAGGCTATATTCTCTGAGGAACATGCATCAGACCCCGGGGGACTGGTCAGGGAGGACTGGTGTCCCTCCTAGGAAACTGGCTCCATTCTTGACTGATTTTCTCAGTCTTTTCTATCCTTTCAATATCTTCTGGCAGTCCTTGCCACATCTATGGTATTCGGGTCTCCTGCTGCATTCCAAATGTGGTTGCTCCCTCCAGATGCCTATCTTCAGAGACCCTGAAAGAGGTGACAACTCGAGGATCCTGTCCACCCTATCTAGGTTATTATCTTATGTGAGTTTTTGTATTTAGTATCCTTAAAAAACTAGATTTTTTAATCCAATTATCAATTTGTGAGCAAAGAGTCTTCCTCTGTTTATTTAATGGCCTTGGAACCAGCAACTCTTCTCCACCCCTCATTCCCACTTAATCCACCAAAGGTATTTCAATTGATGTTTTCAGAGAACCTTCTATTGGCTTCATTGACTTTTTTCAATTTTCCTGTTAGCATCTTAGTTCAGTCTTTTTGCTTTAAGAATTGTTTGCTCTCTTTATAGTTTCCTGGGTGTATGGGAACTTTAGAGGATCTATTTTAAATATTTTCTAATATATGCATTTAGGGCTAAATTTTCCCCATAAACGCTCATTTTACCACATCCCAAATGTTTTCATTACTGACATTTTTGTTTCAATTTCAAGACTTCTTTTTTTTCCAAAATTATTTGACATATTTCACTTGAAGTATATGTTCTAAATATTTGCAGATTTTTACAGTTTTGTTTGCATTATGTTTTATTCCATCACGATCTTGGAACATGGTCTATATCATTTCTGTAGTTGTACATATATTAAAGTGTGTTTTAAGGTTGAGAATGTGGCTCCACTTGGTGAATATTCTGTGTGAACTGGAGAAGAATGTGCATTCTGTTGCTTTTCATGAACTGTTCTGAGTGTCAAATTGACAAAGGTGGTTGATGCTCCTCAGATTGATTATATTATTATTGATACTCTGCCCAATTGATCAATTATGGACAGAGGTCATTGGTGTCTCCAACTCTAAAACTGGATATCTTTCTCCTTTGACCTCTACCACTTTATACCTCTGCATCTTGATAGTCTTTTTTTAGGTACACATAAGATGAGGACTGTTTTGCCTTCTTGGAGAATTTTCCATCCATATCTCTTCATACCATTTCCTATTTTATTCCCGGGTGATTGTTCCTGTTATGAAATCTGCTTTTCCTGAAATTAACATGGTTATTCAGATTTCTTTTGCTTATCTTTTTTTCCTCCTGTTAAAATTCCTGAATCCAGTGCCTCCCTGGTGGCGCAAGGAGTTAAATCTCAGCACCATGAAGCAGTTGACTGCCACTGCATCATGAGTCTGATCCCCAGACAGGGATTTTCCTACATGGTGCAGCAGACCTCTCCTGTCTTGCTCAGTGCTCCCCACAGCAGTGCATTTCAGTAGATTCACCTGTTCTGCTCCCCACTCTGTCTCTAGTGAATCCATTCACCTTCCCCACACACACCTCTGGTCTACACCCCAGCTCTTGTATGCATAAATAAATTAATCTTTAAATAAAATACCTGAATCCTTAATTTTAAAGTTTCTTACTCACAGTGTATAGTTTTATTTTTTACTAGTTCCCTATGACCATCTCTTTTAATTAGGGTGTTTAGACTATTTATACATCGGTGATCATTGCTACATGAGATTTGATGATGAAGCATGTTTATAACACATATCTGCTGGTTGCTTTTATTCCTGTTTTCTCCTTTTATGTACTGACATTAATTGAATGCCTTATAAAATTTCATTATCTCTTCTTTTTGCATCAGTTATATTTTTAAAGATTCTATGTAGTTTCTCTAGAGTTGCATAATAGATTTGAAAGTAAACTGTATGTTCATATTAAATGAATATATTAGAGACAGAAAACTTATGAAATTATATCCCCAGTCTACCTCCTGCTTCTTGTGATAGTACAGTGCTTCCAGTCATCCTTGTTCATAATCAACTAGTTCACTATCACTGTTTAGGTCTCTAGTTTCAGGTCACAGGAGAAGAGGAAAACTAGTAATATATATTTCACTTTCATTTCTTCCTCCTCTGTCTACCATTCTTTGTGTGACATCCATGTTCTGAGTTCTATATATTTCTAAACAGTCTAAGATTTCTTGCAGGATAGATGTTGGCAATAAATCCTTACTTCTTGTCTGTGAGCCTTATTTCTCTTCATGTTCAAATGGTATTCTCTGACTGTTTACTTTCAAAATTTTAAATATTTCATGCCACTTTCAGCATCTCATGTTGAAGTAATTTTTGACAAGAAGTTTGCTACAGTTATTTCTGTTCATGTCTAAAGTATTTTGATCTGAATTGCTTTGTAATTTTTTGGTTTGACATAACAGCAATTTGTTTTCTTGCAATTCTGGAGTTCAAAAGCCTAAATTCAGTTAATGTGTTGGCAGGTCTTGCTCCTTCTGAAGACTTTAATAAAAAATCTTTTATTGCCCCTTCAGTTTTTTTTTTTTAATTCTAGAAGACAAATTGTGCTATAACATTATATAATTTTTAGGTGCACATCATTATCAATGAAAGTCTGTATCTACTTCATTAATTTTACCAGTAAAAGTCCAGTTCTGTCCTTCATATAATTGACAACTTTGGCCTGATTTACCCACTGCCCTCCCCTCTGCCCCTCCGGTAATATTTAATTTGATTTTAAAATTTACAAATTGTTTTGTTTGGTTCATGTGTTTTAGTTCTTCATGAACCCCGGATAAGTGGAATTACGTGGTCTTTGAAACTTCATCTTTGTTTTTCTTCATGTTGAATGTGACAGTACTCAGCTGCAGTGTTTGGTATCTATCCTGTTCACTCCTCAGAGCTCCGTGGATCTGTGGTGTGCTGTTTTTTCTTTTTTTAAGTTCTTGGCCATTATTTAAAATATTTTCTGTTCTACTCCTCTACTCCTCATTTTCCAGTAACACAGATCATATTTCCCTACAATTGTGAATATTCTTTTTTTGATCTCTCATTTTTTTCTTATGGTTGGTCTTTATCTGATGTTGTCTGTAGACATTTGTGCCAAGATTTCAAATTCTTCTAGTGCCTTTGCAGTGTGTAGATTTTTCACTTTGATAATTATTCCTACTTAGTATTCTTCTCGGGTCTTACATGTATATTTTACCTTAATTCCCTTCTTCCCTCACTAACTACCTTTTCATAATCATTTTTTTTTAAAGATTTATTTTATTTATACATGCAGCTGGGGTACAGGCCAGAGGCGTGGGGCGGTGAGAGGCTTCACCAGATCCAGAGCGGGAAGCAGAACAGGCAGATCAGAAATACACTGCTGAGGGGAGCAGCAGGCGAGGCAGGAGAGGTCTGCTGCGCCATGTGGGATTCTCCCCGTCTGGGAGTCAAACTTGCGTCGCCGCTGCCGACAGCTCCACAGTGCAGCGCTTAACCGCTGCGCCACCGGGGAGGCCCATTTTTCATAATCTTTTTCCTTGAATTTCTAATTCTCCCTCTCCCCCTCCCCCTCCCCCTCCCTCTCCCACACCCACACTCACACACACACACATACAATCCTTTGGTAAAATAGGAAGGCTGAAGGTTAAAGGAATGGGAGCTGTTCTTTTTCGTCCACTAAACTCAGACACTAATAAAGTCCTTTTTTTCTGGAGAGGAGATATTTGTTAGCAAGAAGACTCGATATAATTATAATGCTTGTTTTTCTCTTCCTCTTGCCTCAAGTATCCTTGTGGGGATGTTTTTGTCTCTTTACTGTAAGAACATGGTATATTCCACTACTAGGCAACCCCCCCAAAATGTGTTGAGACACAGCTATTACGAGATCCCTGGACATTTTTCTTTGACGATAACCCTCATCCAGTTTCCCATATCGCCACACTTACCATTAATTTCCCCCACTAATTTAGGGCATACGTGGTTTTTGTTCCTCGGGTGTCAACAGACTCCAGCCTCTGGACACACCTGCTTCTCCAGATGTCAGGAAGCACTTTCCCAGCAGCCTCTGTTCCTTACAGGTCCTGGAAGTCATTGTTTTCATCTTGTCCGGTTTTCTTTTGTTCTAAGGGTAAGAGAGATAACTTCCCAACTTTACATGTCGTAGCTAAGACTGTAATTCCCAACATATGTATGTTTCAGAATGTCATTACTAGGGTTCTGGATATTACGAACAAAAATATTGTGGCGGGACATTGAGGTAGTTGTATTTTAAAATTTTACTTGCTGATGCTTCCTATCCTCACTTGGATTATTTTCTGGTAGAAGTTGTCTAAAACATAGCCAGGCTTTACGACACTTTTGTATCCAAAAACTTGGCTAATTTGGTTGCAAGGGCTAGAGGTTGTTATTATAAAAATAACTTAAATATATATTTATATTGTAGTTCAAGAAAAATGAAAAACACATGATATGGAGAAAAGCAGCAAAGACAGTGAGGAGTGACCTGAGAAATTACATGGTGACAGCATCTGGGAGGCTGCATTTGAATTGTTTGCCTAAGTCTGCCGACTGATTATATCTTGTCTGCTCTGCATTTCAATTAGATCTTTTTCTGAGAAGTGACGCAATTTGTGAGACTATCATAAGTTGCCCAATATTCTGAAAACATTTTTCACTCTCAGCATCTGATCCTACGGTTGTGTTTTTTTTTTTTTCGTTTTGTTTTGTTTTGTTTTGTTTTTACTCTACAGAGTTTTTTTCCCCAATGTCGTCAGATGATGCTATTAACATATCACCCTCTACATTTCTATTTTAGGAAAGCATCCATTTAGGGACTTTTTCCCGGGATATTTTTAAATACTTTATGATAAGGCCACCACGAGAATAAATTATTCAGAAACGGTTTAGAGATGTGAAATCCTTGCCTAATGCAATCTTCTTGTGCCAGGAGAGAAAAGCATACCTTATTATGTGCTTGGCACATATGAGGAGGAACCAAGCCAAACGAGCTTAATTTTGTGTGACTCTGAAGATTTTTTTTTTTTTTCTGTGAGGCAGCATTTCCTCCACCTCTGACCTCCAAAACCCCTTCCCCTGAGTTTCAAGTATTCTTTGTTCTAAAGCTTGCTTTTCCTATCACAGTTGAAATTGTTGGAGATATCTCACTTCCTCCCCATTAAAGTAAGTTTGCTGAATTCTGTGCTGTTGATTTGAATATGCAGAAGGTATCCTTCATGTTCTACTGATTGGAGGTTCGTTTGCAGCAAATATTACAGGTTTTTATCAAGCACTGTCTGCTTAATTCAGGCTGTGCTCGATGAAGTAGGTGGCGGCTGTTCAATTTAGTCAATTAGTGGCCAGAGTCATTTTGGAAAACATTAAAGGACCAAGAGCGCCTCTCATTAACTTTTATTTGTGACAAGGACAGGGGAGGAAAAGATCGTGAAAACACCCCAGGCATCAATCCTACAGACCTAGCATGGTTTTACAACCACGTTAGCCTGTTGGTTGATACTGGGGACTGTGGGTTTAAAAAGTATAAACCTAAAAGTGTGAAATCACATATGTCCCCAGTGGAAATCAGGCTTAATGGGTACTTAACCCTTGGGGCTTATAAATCCTTGTGAATGTTTTAATTTTATATTTGGCCAAGCCTGTTGTCCATACAGTGGCGCTTGCTACTCAGTATGTAGGGGTCATAGAGATAGCACATTCCATTTACTCATTACGTCTTGCATTTATTTAATATCAACTTATAGATTGTTTATGTCAAGCTTTGAGCTAAATCAAAATCATAAACACACAATTCCTTACTCTCAATGAGGCTTATAGTTACAAGAATGAAAAGTTGCGAGTATAGTGCCTGAAAATTTTGAAAGGCAGTGTTTCTTATCTGTGTGGTTTCGATATGAGAAAAATAATAGGATCTTTTGTCAGGAGAGAAGGCAAAAAAAAAAAAATACTTTTGAGGGAGCAGCCAGACCGGGGACAGGCGCAATCCCTAGGGGGGCGGGGGTGGGGG
>PVIJ01016818.1:0-16762 GCA_004024925.1 Scalopus aquaticus | reverse complement strand
TTGCTCGTTTTCTCCAGCCTCTCCCACTTTTGTGGTTGCTGCTCCTTACTTAGTCTCTAGTCCAAATACTAATCCTGACAAGGGAAGTGAAATTTAGTTTGGTTGCTTCCATTGTTGAGTTTCCCAATGTTTTCTGATCCACGAATCAGTGAGAAATGAGCTTTAGCCACTTTTGTTCTCTTTTTATCTTGTTTTGTATCTATACACATGTCAAACGGCAGTGTTGGGGAGTGACTGACTTGTAAACAGAAGTGTACCTCGTGTTATACTTTGGTGAGCTTAGGGATCAGCATGTACCCCAAAAACCCTCACACCGCCCAGGTCATAGCCATATCCATCACCTCCCAAAGTCTCCTCCTGTTCCTTTATTATACTTTGTAAAGAACAATTATATTTTCTAAATTATACTTTGTAAAGAACAGTTAACAAAACTTCTACCCTCTTAGCAAATTTTAAGTACACAAAACTCTGTTGTTCATTATAGGTCCTGTGCTGTATGCAATATTCCACAACCCCAGTCTGCAAAACTGAAGCTTTGGACCCTTTCTCCATCACCTTCAAATTTTAAAATAGTTTAGTTCCTTTTATGTTGATGAGGGAGACCACAGACATTTATGACTCTTTTCAGTTCTAAGATAAAATTCTAGTACCATAATTTACATTTGAAGGGTACTAGATGTAACGTGACTTGCTAGAGGATTGTTCTCTCTACTCTTGCGCTTTCAGCTTGAGCTCCTGGGCTCCCATTCTCCTCTAGTTCAGACGAACACAGGAGTGTGCCAGCATTTTCTCGAAAAATTCATTTTCTGGCACGGCACTGAGTAGGATAATAATGTTAAAAGTCAGGTACTTGATGAATCTTGCACACAGTGGGCATTAAGTAAATATTTTTGAGCTTATTGGTGAATGTATTCCTAGCAGCCTGGTCAAGCCATAGGTGTTCATTAGACATAGACAAAAACCAGTGCAGGTGGGAAAGGGGAAGTGTCCCCAGTTCAAGTTCAAGTGTGCAATCATCTCAGTGTACATTAAATCTGCAGCTGCCGATTTCTCAAATTAGTCACCACTGGTTTGTTCAAGTACATGTTAAAAGAAGAATGAAAAAACATCCCTATTTGTATTCTAAGTAGCTTCTGATCTCACACTTTTCTTAGAATATGACATTCTAGATCTAGAAATGATCTAGATGTGAGGAGATGGTTGATGTACAAAAATTCATAGTCCCTCAAGTAAAGGTGTTGTAGGATTGTGAGAGGTGTCAGCTCACTTTGCTCCAGGTGAGATTAAACCACCTTGCCTAGGGCAGGTGTTCCAACCTTTTCTAAGAACTACAAAACTGAGAGGACTTTGGTGATGATAGTCAAGCTACTGTTTGTAAGCCCCAATTTTGATAATTTTCAACATTACAAATATTTGAACTTCTCAGGGAAAGGATCTCGTGCTTCATTGGTAAGCATATTTCTGAAACTATGATTTTGGCATTAGTACAAAAGACATTATGTTGAATTTTCTAAGTTTTCATTGCTAGTAAAAAGAGAATTAAATAATTATTTGATTTTTGTGTCTCATACCTGGTTAAATCACATACATACTTATACTAGATTTTTATATTTTTCTTTGGTTTCTCTGAGTACAAATCCAGTTATTTATGAATAATGGCAATCCTACCTTTAGTGCCATTTCTTACTTTTAAGTTGCTGTATCGAGCACCATTTACTGTAATTCTAGCTGTGAGTTTTTTCATAGATGATTTTCATGAGATTGAAAATGTTTGGTTCTATTCCTAAATTACTCAGTTTTGATCGTAAATGGGTGCTGATTGTGTTAAAGATCCCTTTTGTGTGTAAGCAGGTGAGCATGTGATTGTGCAATGAGTGTTGAATTACGATTTCTCATTGCTGGCATAAGACTCTTGGTCTAGAGATGGGTTTAGAATCTAGATGGGTTTGAGAATTGCAGGATGTGATTTTCTTATATTGTCCTTCTGTTTTTTTTTTTTAAATAGTTACGTGTTTTTTAAATTTTTATGTTAAGAATGAGTGCAGAAATATTCTCCCTGCCTTTATTTTCTGAAAGAGTGTATAATCCCTCCACCCCATCCCCATAAATATAAACTGCAATCAGTCACTGACAGCATCTGAGTACTGGGCTTTGTGAGATTTGTGGTTATAAGTCACATTTTTCTAAACAGAAAGAACTATTCTGCTTTTCAGTTTTTGAGGCTTCTTCCCGGTTTTGTTTTTGCCAAGTATCTTGTTGGCTGGGTTAACTCTTCAGTATATCTTTCTGGAAGATCTCAGTGATTTCTCTGTCATTCTTGATATTTGTAAGGAAAATCCCTCTTTCTGGGCTAGTTTACTTGGACATGTATAATTTTGCTACTTTTAAAATATTTAGATGTGTTGTTTTTATCACTGTTGTATATTTTCCATTTTATTGTTACTGCTATTTTTCTTTTTTTCTACATATATTGGGCTAAAGGTATGCTACGGTTTTCTCTACATTCTAAGGGTGGAATTTTGACATTAATTTTAGACATTTCTTTTCATATGCCTTTAAAAAATACAAACACTGTGTACCGTTTTACTGCATCTCAGACATTTTTATGTGCCATGTTCTCGTTAACATTCACCTTTAAAATGTCCTTTTATGTACTCCATTTTAATTACTTAGTTATCTCAAAGTTATGTTGCTTAATTTCCAAATGTAGGGGAATTTTCTAATAGAATTTTGACAGTGATTTTTAATTTATGTCTGACTAATTTTGCACTCTGAAGTTGATTCATTTTCATAACTTTTTGCTGAAAGTCACAGGGACCCTAGGAAACTGTGTGCAACTGCTGCTGGGTGCAATAGCTATACTGGTGGTTAAGTTCAGTCAGTGGCTCCAGGTCCTACAGCCATGATTTTAAGATTGATTGATTTATTTATGCATACAAGCTGGGGTGTAGACCAGAGGTATGGGGTGTTGAGAGGATTCACCAGAGACAGAGTGGGGAGCAGAACAGGCAGATGGACTGAAGTACACTGCTGAGGGGAGCAGCAGGCGAGGCAGGAGAGGTCTGCTGCGCCGTGTGGGAATCTCCCTGGCCGGGGATCGAACTCATACTTTAGTGGCTCTGGATAGCTTCACAGTGCTGCACTTAACCTGTTGCGCCACCAGGAAGGCCCTACAGTCACAATTTTTCCACTTGTTCTATCATTTACTTAGAGAAGAGTGCTACAGACCATCTAGTGTTAGGATTTTTACCCCTGCTAACTAATTGTGTGTTATTAATTTTGCACTTACCTATTGACTTTCCCATGTCGAACTGTCATGTCTCCTGGCAACATCCATCCCTCCCCACTAGGAAGTGTCCTGTTCTGATCAGTGTTGCTTGTCTTGAGATGCATGTTATGAAACAACACCTGCATCTCCATCCAGCACAAGTGCATGTTATTTCTTTCCATTTGCCTTCACATTTTTCCACCTGCCTTTATTTTTGAAGTGTGCCTCTTAGTAAAAGCTCATCAGTATTTTCTTTTTATCTTATTTGGCAATGTATGCTTTAAAATCAAGGATTTATTTTACATTTAATAGAGTGTGAGGTAGGTTATCTTTTTGTTTCCTTGATGTTTCCTGTTGATTAATCAATCATTTTTAGCGTTATACCTGCCTACTTTCATTGGCTTTGTAAAATAACCCATGAAATGTTACGCTTTAATCTTGTCCAGGACCCAGTTTTTCCAGTCACTCCAAAGTATTCTTTAAAGTCATGGTAATGGTTTTCTTGACCTGCAAACCCTCTTTCCATTTGTATTTCTCTCAGCTACTGATGACTCTGTGGCTTTTGCTCAATTATGAAAGTTTTCGTTTTCTGGAAATAGATTCATCGAGTTTTCCTTGCACTCTCAGCTAGTCAATATTTTCATGGAAAATTTCCTTTTTATTGTATGTGATGCTAACATGCTGTCAGGTAAAAAGCACACCTTTCTTGTTCTACATCCTAATTGAAACAGAAGTTCCAACCTCATGACAGCTTCTGTGCTATGTTTTGTGGGGACCAATTAAGTGGTTTCTAAGTGGAATGTTATGTTCAACCAGTCACAATTCTATACAAACTGTTCTTCATCCTTCTTCTAAAACAGATTCCTGTAGGGTCAACAGGAATTAAGTTCTTCCTCAGGGTGGTTAAAACATACAAACATTGGGATTTTATTCTCTGTTCAAAGAGCAACATGTGATTAAAATAATCACTGGTTCAAAATATCTTCAATGTGCCTGCCCACACACCCCTATTTGGAAGGTGGGGCTGGACAGGATCAGCCTGCATGTTCCAGAAGCAGAAAATCAAAGTGGTGACACTTTAAAAAGAAAAATGTGAGTTAAGAGAACCAGATCCCTGAAAATCTCAGGGAATATATCACTCAGCTGTTCTTATTTCCCCCCAAGTTAGGTTTGTCTTTAAACCTCATTTTATTAATTTTTGTCCACAGAAAATGAAAATGCATGTTTTGCCATTGCTACTCCTTCCTGACAACCAGTGATTTCCAAATGTAATCCAAAATCGACAGATCTCTTGACTTCATTCTATAATAAGTCAAGTGTTAACTGTAATAATAATGTCGATACTAGTTTCTTGATAATCAAGAGTTTATTAGATCATCAAAGTGAAGATTCAAATCTAGGGAGCTGGCGAGCAGATGTTACCCTGTGAGAACTGTTACATATTCACAAGTTTGAATTTAGTTGATATAAGTAGGAACAGTGAGTGACTGATACTAAAAAACGCAATTATTCTTGACAAGCAGGGCGCCTCTGTTTCTAGGTTGTTTTGACCTAAAGATATGCTGATGTTATCTTTGTGCAGAGGAAGCCAGTGCTGAGATTTAATCTCCTCTTTCCCAAATGTGCTGTGTCTAAATTTTCTTTGTATAGGGCCTTGGTCATTAGCAGGGTTTAGAACTGCTTTAACCTGCAGTTAGGTTTTGCATCGCGCTTTGACAAATTTCAAGTCATGTGGGTAACTTTGCTCTCTAGCCTGGGAGAGCAGAGGATTTTATAAGGAACCCGGGAGAAATCACTTGTGTTTTTGCTTGCCAGATTAGAGAATCTCATTGCTAGTGATTATTTTTCCCCCATGATAATACTTATGATTCCTTAAGTAATTTCTATGATTCAAATTGAGGGGTTTTTAATGCTTCTTTCAATGGAAAAGAGTACAAATTAATGGGAGCCTAGGGCTGTTTACTTCCTCTGGTTGTAGAAACTATGACCAGTGAAAAGCTTCAAGTTAAGTCACATATTTTCCACAGTAGATGAGTCCCAAGCACACACATGGAACACAAAGATAATATCCTTCGGATTTGCAAATGTAGCTTATGGACTGTGACCCTTCCAGCTACCTCCTTAGTTGAGACACTTAAACAAAGAGGTTCTGCTTCGGAGGATCTCCTAGGGCAGGGATTATCATGTTTGCATCTTTGGAACAGAAAGTGATATGAAGATCTGGGAAGATAGCAAATTGAGTAGGGTGGAAGATTTTCATAATGCAGAATGCAGAATACAGAATTCAAATAATTCACCTAAACAATCGAGAGAGGCTGCCAGCTCAAAAGCCAGAATACAAAGTCAACTTTGGAGGCCACCCAAATAAACAGAAACAATGACCGATCAGATAGGCAAATGGAAAGTCAATTTTGGATGAATTTATAAGCGTATGTACTGACTGGTGAGATTTATTTATTTTGTATGATGCATTGCCAAGCCAGCACTGATAAAAGAACTAGGGGCAGGGTGTACAGAAATGAGTTGACACGCCAATAAAAAGCATTAAAATATTTCCTTGTTATCCTTGCTGGACAATTTGTTGCACATAATTAAATTATACTAGGCTATCATGAGTTGATTCCAAAAACTTTATGTAGTGCCAAGAACTCATTAAGGACTTTTGGTGTGAATCTAAGCTGGACACATTTAAAAGCATGGACATGTTTCCATGTTTTTGCCTCATGGGCTTAGAGAAAAATCTGGAAGGTGAAAACAAGGAAAGGGCTATAAACAAAAGCAGTTTGTGCTTTCCTGTAGGGTAGCTTTCCTAATCTTTTTCCTTGGGCACCATATATTTATCCTCCGATCAAAGAGAAATCGAAAACATTTATTTCACTGCCTTCAGAAAGGAAAGCAAAATAATGAGACAGATGAATTAGTGTTTTGTATATAATTTGAAGCTGTTTCTATGAAAACTCCCAACTAGGTTTCCCTTTCTCTACTTTCATTTCTTTTTCTCTGTTGTCTTCATTCTTACCTCTTTATTTTTCAAGTATGTATGAGACAGGACCCAAGTATGCGAAGATAGGTGGGCAGACGCTCTGATGGGTGAGAGGTGTAGCGACAGCCTCACCTGTGCTGTTATCATTCACTCTGGCGTGGTCCTCCCTAGGGCATTTCGTGGGCTCCTGGGAAGCAGTCTGAGAGCCACAGCATTTAAAGACTATTGGAACTGAAGCCTAGTCTTAGTGGTCAGACCACTAAAGACAAAGCATGTGCTTGAGGCCAGATACAAAAATCAACACAAGAAACAAAACAAGGAAAACTAAGATCAGCCAAAGCCTCGTTCTAGGCAGTGCAGTTTAAGGGGTTACTAGGCAGTGTGAACAGCAGTAACGAATCTTCACTGAGGTCATAGACCAAGAAGGGAATGCAGATTGGGTTCAGTCTGAATGTTCAGATCTAATGTGTATTTCTGCCCGTGATTGGCAACGGCCAGGAAGAGACATTGCATGAATTCAGAGAAATAGCTCTAGCAGTCACTGTGAACATTTTTTAAAAATTCATCAGTAAAAAATATATCACTTTAGTTTTTTTTCTATCTAATTAAGTATTTAAATATACATGCAATTTATATCATATAGTTCACACATAGGTTGTTTTATATCTTCTCTACCATATCTGGGGTGTGTTTTGTAATTCTCTCCAAGAAGCAGAATTTCTTGCTTTTACTTATGTTTTCTTTTATGAAGGCATGTGAATGTGGAGGAAAAGACAGTTAAAGAGCAAAACCACTTGTATTCTTCCCCAGTGCCCTAGAGTGCCTACGTTTTAAACAGAGGTTTCCTGGCACACTGATGGCTAAGTTTAAAGAGGCAGATAAATTAAAAAACCTCCAATGTTCAGGTAGGAAAATAAAATTCAGACAAAATATCATATTTCCTGCAGGTTGTAGCCTCAACTGGTCCTTAAACAAAATACATATTTTCTATACTGAACTCTGGAATGGTTGTCAGTTTTCAAAAGTAACGCATTTGCTGTCATTAAGGACACAAGAAACAGTCCTTCCCAAAGTAACTTCAGTCATGGTTTATCTCCTGAATAATTATGCTTCATAATTCCTTTAAATACTTCAGTGACATTTTCTCTATCAGATATTCTGGTCATGAATTGGGAAGCACGTTTTATGGATGTAACAATAAGGTCTTTTGAGCTCTTCAGTTGCAACACTAGATTTTTATATTAAGTGATTGACTATAAATGTACATTATTAATATTTAGTGCTAGCTGTGGGCATACCTCTTCCCTACATTTTCCCCTTTATTTTAGTACTTTTCAACATGAGGGACATGCAGGAATAATTGGATTACCTTCCCCCTCTCATTTATATTTCAAAATTAGCTGCAGAGGAAGTTACTTTAAGTTAAGTGACTTTGGGAAGGAAACGTGACCTTTCTTCTTAATACAAAAACACGCTGCATTTGAGATAATGTGTCTGCAAATGAGGTTTTCATTTGGAGAACCAGGGTCTTATAAAATATCCTGTGGTTCAAAGGTGAGACCACAATTAGGAAAGATGATGGTGAGAAGCAATTTTAAATTACTGAATAGTGAAATAAGCATCTGGGAGAAATGAATGACCTTCTGGAATGGTCTAAAATAGCTAGCTAGGTTGATGCCTCTGGGTCTAAAAAACACAACACTGGTAAAATGGTCAAAGTTAACATTTGCAGAGCTCTGGAAATTAACCAAAGATAGTCAACTATTTGGGGATGTTTATTCAAGGAAAAAACAGCTCAACCTCTGTAAAAACAGCAAACTGTGAGGTCTTTTATTTAGCAAGTCCATGTCCCTATGCTGTATAACCTTTGCGCTCCACCAGAGCTTTGAAAAACATCATTACCCTTGTGATAGTCAGAGCTGCACACAGCATCTCTGAGGTCCGGGGCAGAACTGCTTGTAAACGGCCCTCAAAGCCCATGCCCAGAGCTCGTCTCTATTCGCCTGTCATGTGGCTCATGCACAAAACCACTGTAAGTTGTTATTTGAAGTGGCTTAGAGTTTACTACACAAGAGAAGCTGTTTTGATGCATTTTGGAACGCAATCAGCAGCAATTGATAAAGTTCATGGTGACCTGAAAAGGCAGCCATTTGGGGGAAAATTAAGAGTTTAACCAACAGTTTAAAGGGGAGGATGTCAGGAATGTGCTGTTCATAAGGGTATTTTTTTTAAGATTTATTTATTTATGCATACATGCTGGGGTACAGACCAGAGGCATGGAGTGGTGCGAGAGCTCACCAGAGACAGAGTGGGGAGCAGAACAGGCAGATCGCCGGAAACACACTGCTGAGGGGAGCAGCGGGCGAGGCAGGAGAGGTCTGCCGCGCCATGTGGGAATCTCCCCGGCCGGGCGTCAAACTCGTGTCACCGTTGCTGACAGCCACCTGGGAGGCCCTCATAAGGGTCTTGATAGATGCTGACGTACTCCTATAGCCCTGAAAATTGAGAGGGCTGAGTGTGAGTAAAAGTCGTGCACACATGCAGGAAATTCATAGTAGGCCCCCATGCATCATCCGTGGCTCACGTTTGGGGCACGTTCAACCTGGACACGAAGACTATGAGGCAGTGTGAAAACTATACTCTTAAAAGAATCATTCAACAAACACCCACTAAAGGGGCAAGGAGCATGGGCTTATGGAATTTAATGATATCCTGAACCCAATTAGCTGGGCAGTACTGTGAGAAGAGAGGTCGGTGGCCAAACACTATTGGAGATGCAGCCTTTACAGGGTGAGTTCAGGTGTATCACTAAGTGAATAAACGTTACAGCAACAAGATGAGGCCTGAAAGAAAGGGAGGGAATAAGATGTCCAGAGTTTTCAGATTCTAGAAAAGGCCAAGTTTTCACTGCAAAAATTAATACATGAGAAATAGTATTGCAATCAGGTACGCAAGGGGATAAGGCCAGTGGAAATTTTCCCTGAGGAGGCTCTCAAACCAGCCATTAGAAATAACTAAAGTAGGGCCTCCCTGGTGGTGCAGCAGGTTAAGCCCTGCACTGTGGAGCTGTAGGCAGTGGCGATGCAATGCGAGTTTGACGCCCAGCGGGAGAGATTCCCCCTGGCATGGCAGACCTCTCCTGCCTCGCCGGCTGCTCCCCTCAGCAGTGTATTTCTGATCTGCCTGTTCTGCTCCTCACTCTGTCTCTGGTGAACCCTCTTGCCGCTCCACGCCTCTGGCCTGTACCCCAGCTTGTATGCATAAATAAATAAATCTTAAAAAAAAATAACTGGAATAAATTGTCAGAATAAGTGAGAGAATTAACGTGTCAGCAGATAACTGTCAGCAGTAAAGGGATGGAAATTATTTTTTAAGGTGCAAAAATTCTAGAGTTAAAAATTAGTTATATATTCAGGTATAACTCAGTTATACACCCAGTTATATACCTAGCATATGTTATGAAATACAAGCATATGTTAACCAGAAGACGCAAAAATGGTCAGAGGCAAGCTAAAAATAGGATAACTCTTGAAATATCTATCAATTGTGGTTTTTTTATCAAATGGCATGCTATGCTAAGTTAAAAAAAAGTCAGAAGGAATGCAAACTGTGATTCTGTTTACATATTAAATTTAACACAGACGAGGCATAAATAATCTCTGATGACAGATACTAGAAAAGTGGCATCTCTCATTACGTAATGACACAGAGACTTCCAAGGCGCTCACAAAGTTACACATCCTGATTTACATGATAGTTACATTAACTCTGGGAAAAACTAACAGCAGATAATGTTTTAATGGAACACACATTAATTTTCTAGACATTCGTGTTCTATTATTAAGTGACAGTCAGTAGTGGAATTAATGGAAAACTGAATGCCATTGGAAGCTGGAAGGAAAGTCTTATGACCCAAAAGAAAGCCTGTTCTTGTTTTTGTCGTTCAGGTAACCTCAAGTGTAGGAAAAATACTTGAATATAGTACACAATATCTAGAAACTTTACAGTGAAAGCTAAGCTTTTAAAATTTTTGAGTCATTGACATGTGTTGTATTTTGCTTCATTTAAACTTTTTCTATTTTTAAATCAAGTTATAAAGCCTAAAACACAGAAAATCAGTATACACACTGGCTAAATATAAACGCATTAGATGTTAAACAAAATGAGCAAATTAGGTAGAAAAATGCTTATAGTCAGGCTCACACTTGCATAACTGTGGTATCAACAACACACACTTGATTCCCAGATAAAACATAATATTGAAACAAAATGTCAGGTACTCTGGCTAGAGGAAGGATAGATGTTGCCTAAAAAAAATAAATGTAGGTGAATTTTAGCCAAGGATAGAATTCCCACAAATGTTATATGTTCAAATCTCATGTAACTATTTTGTGACCATTGTCAAATCTAAAAATTTAGTGTACAGTATTACGTACCTGTAATTTAATTGCTATCGAGAGTATTGTACTGGTGGACATTTTTAAAAGTCTCATAGGCCTATTAGGCTTAGAATATTTTGCTCCCTCCAAATTTGCCTGTAAAGCCCTAGACCTCTGTGCCTAAATTGACACTGTAGTAGAAAGTCTTTTTTCCCCCTTTGAATGTTACCTACTCTGCCTAGATGCACCTTTTTCATTTAGGAGCATAATAACTACCACACCTATCTACCTTTTGCAATGCAGAGATTTGATGACCAGTAGTGAACTTTTAAATCTGGAAATTCTGATTTTGCTGTCTTTCAGATATGTTCCTTTAAGAGCTGTACACACCACTTCCGTCCATGTATTCTCAACTCTAACTCATTTGCAATAATCTTACATACACAACATCAATTACCTGTCCTATCTGTGATCTTTCTTCTCACTTTCTCAACCTCCCCGCCCCCCTCCTTCCTTCCTACCTCCTCTCCTGCTATCCTCCTCCTTTCTCCCTGTTGTTTCTGTCAGTATATTCTAGAACCTTTTTCCATGCCACTAAGTCTACAGTTTCTGTTCAGTCCATTCTGCTTTTGCACTTTTAATTCAGTTATAATTTTTGAATTGACGTAAGTTTTCTCCCAACCAATTGTATTCATTATTCAACATACATAGCGAAAATACATATTAGACCATGAAAGGTATAAAAAAGCCAAAAAAGGGAGGGGGAGGAAAGTTTGTATAAAATTTGGGTGGTTTAATCAAATTTCAAACTGGCTAAATAAGTCTCAATAAGCAAGTAAATTTCAAGTAGAGGCTTAAAGAAATTTAGCGAGCGATCTTGGAGAAAAACAATTCTGTTTAAAAGGACAAGGGTGTAGCAAGAACAGCAGCCCAGAGATGTGGAAGGAGAGCACCTGGGTGAGTGTTACTGCAGCTAATTGGGCAACATGAGGTCAGGGAGGTCACACAGGGTGGGAAGGAAAGAGATGGTAACTTCTGGAAAGAATGTAATTTTACTCTGAGGGATCTAGGAAGTCCTTGAAGCATTTCAGAGGAAAGGACATTGTCAGATTTATTTTTTTATTTTATTTTTTTTTTAAAGATTTTATTTTTTATTTATACATACAAGTTGGGATACAGGCCAGAGGTGTGGGGCGGCGAGAGGGCTCATCAGAGACAGAGCGGGGAGCAGAACAGGCAGATCAGAAGTACACTGCTGAGGGCAGCAGCGGGCGAGGCAGGAGAGGTCTGCCCCACCATGTGGGATTCTCCCCGGCCGGGCGTCGAACCCGCGTCGCCGCTGCCTACAGCTCCACAGCGCAGCGCTCAACTGCTGCGCCACCGGGGAGGCCCCATTGTCAGATTTAAAGTTTAATGGCACTCTTTGGATTCTGGATTGAGAATAAATTGTATAATGTTTTGGGTGGAAGCAGGACAGTTTTATTAATTATCTGTAAGGGGTGAGAATGGCGTTGGAGATTCCTTATTTCATAGGCTCTGCTTTAACTATTTCTTTTGTACATTTATATTGTGGTAAAAACATATTAAACACTTAAGTGTTTATATGAGCAGTGAGTGTAAAGTACATTTATGACCTTGAGGAAGAACAAATCTCCAGAACTTCTTGATCTGACAAATATGAAATTCTTCCACTCGTTACAGTCATGTTGTGGCAACCACAATGCCCCTCCTTTTTAAGACTGGATAGACCACATTTCACTCATTCATCTGTCTGTCCATTGACTTTGATTGTTGTCTTTGCTGCCTCTCTGAACCTGAATATGCAACTGTCTCGTGGAGATCTTGCTTTCAATACTTTTGAAACCATAAAGTGTGAATTACCAATTTTATTTTTTCCAAGATTTTTGGTTATTCATGGTCTCTTGAGATTCCATATTAAGTTTAGGATGGATGTTTCTATTTCTGCAAAGAAAATTCCATTGTGATTTGAATACAGCTGTCAGTGACTCTTACATGGCTTTGCGTATTATAGACACGGAAGAGTATGGCATCTTTCAGTATATGAAGATGAGATGTCTTTTTATTTGTCTTCATTTCATTCTGCAATGTTTCATAATTTTCTGTGTTTTTTTTTTTTGTGGTTCACAAACTTGGTTTTATTTTATTATCCTTCAACCTTTAGCTTTTCCTTCATGGGGTAACTTTGAATTTAGATCTTTTTCTAGTTTCTTGTGAAAGTTAGGTTGTTGATGTGAGACTTCTTGATTAAATGTGTGCAGTCACAGCTGCATGCTTTCATCTTAGCACTTCTTTCACTACATGTTAAGAGATTCCATACCCGGTTTTCATTTTCATTGGTTCTAGGGTATTTTGTAACTTGGATTGACCTCTTGAACCCTAGGCTGTTTAAATTGTGCTTAGTTTCCATCTTTTGTGGATTTCCCAGTGTTCCTTCTACTACACTGTTCCAAGTGTTCTGTTAATTGGAAGAAGTTAATTTGTGTGCTTTCAGTCTCAGGTTTGTTAAAATGGATTGTTTGGGCCTAAAATATGGTATTATAAAATGTCCCATATGCACTAAAGAAAAAATTGTCTGTCTGTTGTTGGCTAAAGTGCTCTGTGTATGTTTATTAGATCCAATGGATTCATACTGTTGTTCAGGTTCTTAATTTTCTTATCTTCTGTCTGATCTACTTATTATTAAAAGTGAAACGTATTTCCTATTCTATTATCTATTTTTCCCTCCACTTTTGTACAATTTCACTTCCTACATTTAGAAACTTTAATGTTGGTGCATAAATATTTGTAATTATTCTGTCCTCTGGGTGAATTGATTATTTTGTCATGATATGATACCCTAAATGTTTTACTTAGGATGTTTTGTGTGATATTAGTGTTAGCCAACCCTACTCTTCCAAAAGGTTAGCATTTGCATGAAATATTTTTTGCCATCTTTTGAATTTCAGCCTATGTTTCAGAATTAAAATAAGTCCCATTGTAGACAACATATGGTAGAATCATACATTTTCCCCCTTTGGTTGCCGTTTTTATTACAAAAAAAAAATATTAAATTTACAGCATTCTATTTTAAACCAGTAACTTCAATTATGTACAATGCCACCTCACCCTCCTCACTGTGTCATTGACGTCACAAATTGTATATTTCTGTATTGTATACACATCAGCATGGATTTAGATCTTAACATTTTTCTGCTAAATGTTATGACCAAATATCCAGTAGTGCGGGTCCTATGTTTGTACATCTCTTTATCTGTACTGCTGAGCCATATATCTTCATGTGCTATCTCCCATCCTTCCCTTTCAATTTGGTCTCCCTTTACTCTTTCCTTTTAGAGCAGGTTTGGTGGTAATGAAATTCCTTGGGTTTTATTTTCTCAGCAAGTCTTTGATTTTTTTTTCCCAAAAACAGTTTTGCCAGACACAGTTTTATTAAATTTCTTTGTCTCTCTTTTTTCCCCCATTTGCACTTTGAATATCTGACTTCTCTTTGGTCTGCAAAGTTTCTGCTGAGAAATGCACTGATAACCTTATAGAAACTCCTTTGCATGTGGCAAATGCTTTTCACTCTTTGTTTCCAAGATTTTTTTTCTCTGACTTTAGATCATTTGATTTTAATGTTTTTGTGTGGTTCTTTTGAGATTTCTCACCGTTGGAATTAACCATGCTCTAAATCTAGAGGGAACATGTAGGGAAAGACTGCAGATAGAAAAGAGAGTTGGTCCAAAGACTTGCCTTGGAGTATTGTCACATTCAGAATTTGGTGCAGTGAAGAGGAATTGGAAAAGGAATGTGAATAGGAGATAAAATGGGGAGGAAATAAAATAGGGAGGAAAATCAAATGAAATTGTCATAAAGTCCGAGTAATGAAAGTGTTTCAAAGAATGGTGATGGCATACTCCTAATATTAAGCAAGATGTCATTTATAACCTTGAAGAGTAATTTTGACTGGATGTGTGGACAAAACTAAAAGGAAACTCATTATCTCCATGATAAGACAGAGAAGGAAGTATTTAAAGTTTTGCACATAAAACTTGATGAGGTAAACTCTTATCGTTGTGTAATCTTATATTGGAGAATATTTTCAACATTTCTTATTTTGATAAATAGTAGTTTAACTGCCTCACCAAATTTCTAAAGCATATAATCGATTTTGTATAATTTTGATGTAACATCAATGTTTTGTGAAGCAAATACATTCCTCCTAAATCAATCTTAATAATTCATCAGTATTTAGAGAAGCTGTGAATTTTGAGTATACCTATGGAGTCGAACAATAGCGTATTTTACTTACAATATCCCAAAGGTCTATTTCTGTAAACTGACTCTGGAGTTTACTTATGATAAAATTGTTATTGATACCCTGAGCCATTCTTGTTGTTTTATGTGCATGTTCTATATTCTCATTGCTAGACCAGCAGATTATTATCAAGAATAGAAATCACAAGCTATGTGTAGAGAAGTCATTTATTTTTTTTTTCAGAATTGTAGACTCTTAATTTTTAAAAGTGTTTATTTAGACATAAATCTGGAAGAAAAAAGTCACCCTAAAAATAAAAAAGGTTTACATTATGGTGAAACCTGTTATGTCTTTTTGAAGATCTGTCTTTGTGTGCATGGTATTCCATCAGAAAAATAACTTCACCACCCCACAACAAATCTTTGGAAAGGACTTAAATCAGAACAGATCTTTGAGCCAGTGTCAAACCAAGAATTGTGTTTTCTTGGTTGAAAGAGACATTTTACTCCTACTCAGAAGTCATATTCTCTTTATATAAATTGGTGTTATCCAAATGCATGCTCTAATTCCATCAAATGGCATTGGGTTTCTGAGCGAGTCCTTCCATTATAGGTTATTTATGTTTGAAAGTCTGGTAGGCTACAAGCATAAAGGCATCAGCCATCCTGCCTTCCACAGTCTATTTACTGAAAACACATATTAAAATTTTGAAATAAAATAACAAGTGATTTCAAAATTAAGAATTGAGAAAACAGATTTCCGAAGCACCCACCCAACAAAACAGTTCAGAGCATATTCATTTCAGGTGGTGTCAGAGGAAGCAGGTTCCCAGCGAGCTGTGTCCGTCTCCATTCACACATTTCTCCTTATAGCTTCAGCTGTTTCCTGTGGATTCTTTGTTCTTCTTTGGTTACAGTAGCTGTGACAGAAGACCTGCAGGCTGATACAGCCACAGGAACAAAAATGCTTTCTTTGCCTTTAGCAACTCAATGATTTTCAGTCAACTGAAGTGGAAGCTCTCGAAGTCAGTGTTTGGTAATTACCCACAGCTGAACAGTAGCTGCATCTTGTTCAAAGGAAAACATCTGTAGATCCCGATATTTGAATGGAACTTTTAAAAAGTCTGTTCCATCCCTCACTGCCCTTTGCATTTTTTATAAGTAACTCCTACATGGTCCCTATTTGCCACTCATTAAAAAAATCAGTTTTATGTATTTGGGGGAATACATATTGTTTACTGTTATGATTTCTCTAAACCTGCACCCACATTTTAAGAGTTCTTTTTTCTGTTCAATGTACTTTTTCCCTGTTTCATCCTTGTGAGGTGGACAGTCACTATATCCATCCTCATGAGCAATAATGGACTTGAAAAAGTGTCGGAGGCCAGCTCCATGCAAAGTTATTGTCGGTTCCGATGGGTGGTGGGGAAGGCTTCGGCGACAGGAGGGAAGGGAAGGGGAATGAGAGACAGCACGCACACCGAGTAGTGATCAGGCTGCTCCGTTTATTGCCCCAATAGCGGGGTTTTTTATACCATAAATTTGGCTAGCAGGCATAGTTTCCAAAGATAATGATTGACTACAAAAATGAGGTAAAAATAACAGGATACATATTTTTGTTAAGCACATGATTGATTACATTTTGTTTACAATCAGGTGGTTTCTGGGGAAAATAGTTTTTGCTTAAGGTAAATTTTCTAAGGTATGAGGTATAAACATAATGATTAACCTTTGCCCTGAGCCTGGAGCCTAAAAGGCGATAGCGTAATGTCCTTTTTGCCTGGAAACCAGAATCTGATCAAAGGAACCATCTTATTCCAACTCCCTGGAGTGGTTAATCACAGAAGCCATCTTATGCTGATTCCCAGAAGCAGG
>PVIJ01016817.1:0-31495 GCA_004024925.1 Scalopus aquaticus | reverse complement strand
GTGAGGTGGTATCTCATAGTGGTTTTGATTTGTATTTCCTTGATTATAAGTGATGTTGAGCATTTTTTCATGTATCTGTTGGCCATTTGCTTTTCTTCTTTGGAGAAGTGCCTTTTGAGCTCTTCTGCCCATTTTTTGACTGGGTTATTGGCTTTGTTTTTGTTGAGTTGTGTGAGTTCCTTGTAAATTTTTGTTATCATCCTTTATCAGATGTATTGTGTGCAAAGATCTTTTCCCAATTGGTAGGGTGTCTGTTAGTTTTGGATAATGTCTCTTTTGCTGTACAAAAGCTTTTTATTTTGATGTAAGCCCACCTGTTTATCTTGTCCTTCACTTCTTTCACTTTGGGGGATGTGTCGTTAAAAATTTTGCTGAGATGTATGTCATGTAGAGTTTTGCCTATATTTTCTTCTATAAATTTTATGGTTTCAGATCTTATGTCTAGGTGTTTAATCCATTTTGAGTTGGTTTTTGTGCAGGGTGTGAAGTAGTAGTCTAGCTTCATTTTTTTGCATGTGGCTGTCCAGTTTTCCCAGCACCATTTATTGAATAGACTGTCCTTGTTCCACTGCATTTTATTTGCTCATTTGTCAAAGATTAGTTGTTCATAGATATGAGGCTTTAATTCTGGGTATTCTATTCAGTTCCACTGGTCTTTGTGTCTGTTTTTGTTCCAGTACATGCTGTTTTGATTATTATGGCTTTGTAGTATAGTTTGAAATCATGGCCTGAAATTCCTCCATTTTCCTCTTTTTAGTCAGGAGGGCTTTAGCTATGCGGGTTTTTTTTTTGTGGTTCCATACAAATTTCATCAGTATTTGATCTATTTCTTTGAAGAATGTCATTGAGGCTTTTATTGGAATAGTGTTTAATCTGTAAATTGCTTTTGGAGTGTCAGAGCCCTGGGTCCCCTGCTGTGTGACCTAGGCGGTGCTTCTGAGTCTCACTCTTCATAGTCTTAGGTTAAGGGGGTCATAATATCCTACAACTCACACAGAGGCCATGGGTTAAACTGGACATTCCATGCAAATGCCTGTCTTATTTTCATTGTTAGCTTCTTGTTCCCTTTTTTATTTGAAAGTGCAATTCAACACTTTCTCACCCTCCCAGTATTTTTCAGTTTGCACATCATTATAGTGACAACAAAAACAAAATAAACTTTACAGTAAAAGGAAAAATCTTACCTCAAATGCCAGAAGCTAATATCATAATCCAACTTCTTTTTCTATATATCTTTCCAGTGTGCACCATCAATTCCAGGACATTCATCCTGCACACGTCATTGCTGAGGGAGGGAGGGAGAGAGGTGGGGGAACTAGTCTGGTTATTTGAGACCCTCTCCCTGCTACACATGGAGGGTTACCCTGTGGAGATGGGAAATCCCTGGAAATAAGAAACAATAATTTCACCCACTCTAATTAAATCTTCCTCCAGGAGCTGAGGCAGACCTTGCTCCATCTCTCCCCTCCCTCCCTGGACTTTAGACAAAGGCTCAGCTAAGTGACTGGTGTGACATGTGCTCATCCTGACCCGGGGCCAGGCCAGCAGGGCCCATGCTCCTCCCTCCAGGCTGTGGGACTCCCTCCAGCGCTGTTCTAGAGAGAAAGTGGCTGCAGGCCACAGAGGAAATGACCCCCCTGGAAAACAGAGGGGGTGAAAGGCTGGAGTTCCCTGACTCCAAAGGAGATGAGCTTTAGTGAGCATTAGGGAGGGGGCTGTCAGGGGGAGCTGCCCCCACAGCCCAGCAGGGGACCTGGAACAAGGTCCCACCCAGGCTCCTTACAATCTAACCATTAGAATAGTCCCAAACCTCCTCCTTTCTCCAGACCATCTGCTGCCTCAAAACCTGCTTGATGTTTAATTGTCCTCTCACTGTCTTATGTTGTTGCACATGCCCTGTCTCTCCTGTTACACACAAACACACACACACACACACACACACATAAACACACACACACACACTCATTCCTTTCACACTGGGAACCAGCTCTTCACTTAACACTGAGGCTTATCTGACCTCTCCCACCCCCCCACCCTGGCTTCTGGTTCCCCTCAGAGCTGCCCTCTCTGCAGTGTCTCTACTCAGGGGTGTCTGAGCAGCCCCAGGAGTCCCGGCACCTCCTGCCTCTGATCTTGTGGGGAATCAGCCCCTCAGCCTGCATGACAGTGAGGAGGCGAAAACGAAGTCCTGAGATCTGTGATTGATGGAGGAGACAAGTTACTTTTTTCTTTTGACTTAAGAGTTTCATTCTTTTGGGGCCTCCCTGGTGGCGCAGCAGTTAAGCGCTGCGCTGTGGAGCTGTCGGCAGCGGCGATGCGAGTTCGATGCCCGGCCGGGGAGAATCCCACATGGTGCGGCAGACCTCTCCTGCCTCACCTGCTGCTCCCCTCAGCAGTGTATTTCTGATCTGCCTGTTCTGCTCCCTGCTCTGTCTCTGGTGAACCCTCTCACCGCCCCATACCTCTGGTCTGTACCCCAGCTTGTATGTATAAATAAATAAATCTTTAAAAAAAAAGAGTTTCATTCTTTTATTATTGTATTTTTTGAGGTAAGATTCATTTCTACACTGCACATGATTAAGAGGTGCAGGTTCACACCTCTTCAGTTGTATGTTATCTCACCACTCCCACCTTCAAGGTACCCAAGTCTTCAACCCTCGTCCTCTGGACTTTCTTACTCCTTTTATTGCCCACTCTCAGCTCCCTCTGGTAGCCTCAGTTCTGCAGCCAGACTCCAAGGACTTGGTTTGTTTTTATCTTCTCCTTTACTTTGTTTCTTTCTATTACACATGTCAGTAAAATCATCTGGTATTTGTTGTTCTCCTTCTGATTTCACCTAGTATGATCTCTTCCGGTTCATTCCATGTTGTTGTAAATACAAGATTTCACCTTTGTTCACTGCTGAGTAGTATTCTGTCATATATATTATACCACATATTCTTTCCAGCTGCTTCTCCTCCCTGCTCAGCTCCACCCTCCCTTAGAAGGGACAGGAAACCTGGAAACTCCCCTTTTCCTGGGGACCACTCTGTTACACACTCATCTATTGTCAAGCACATTGGTCATTTCCTTAATTTGGTAGTTGTAAACATTGTTACAATGAACACAAGAGCACATATACCCCTTCAAATTAGTTTTCACATTCTTTGGATAAATGCCAAGAAGTGGAAAGCTTGTCATCTGGCAGATCTACTCTTAATATTTTGAGGAACCTCCAAATTTTTCTCCATAGGGCTAGACAAATTCCCTCCAATGTATGTGGGTTCCTTTTCTTCCCCTACACCATTGCAAACACGTTTGTGTCTTTTAAATATGAGGCACCTCACAGGTGGGAGGTGAAATCTCATTGTGGTTCTGATTTTCATTCCCCTGATCATTTGTGATGTGAACGTTTTCCCATGAGACTGTGGCCATCTGCATCTTCTTTGGAGAAACTTCTACTTAGCTCCTCTTCCCATGTTTTGATTGGGTCAATTGTGTTCTGGTTGTTGAGTTATATGTGTTATTTATATAACTTGGATGCATGATATGCAAACGCAATATGATGTGTTTATATTTGACGACAGATTCCTTCACTGTGCAGGAGCTTATTTGATGTGATTTCACTGGTTTATTTTTGCTTTTAGTTCCTCACAAAACAGAAGATATTGAGGGCAGCGCATCTACTCTGTAGGACACAATATGGCGTCCATATCATTGTACATCTGTCTAAAACACACAGCGTGGACATCACCAAGAGTGAACCTTAATGTTCACAGCCAGGGGCTGTGAGAGATGATGACAAGCAGGTTCGTCACTTCTGACAAATGTGCCAACTGGGCTTAACAAGATTTGGACATAATCTGTGGAGTGTTTTACAAGTTGTCGTTCCAAAGACAACATGCACACGAAAGAAAATTTTACATTCAAGAATTTACATAAACACACACACACAGCATAGGCCGCCAGGGAGGCAGGGCACCGAGCCAAAACCGTTAGACATTTATCATTTCCCTTCCCAGAAAAATGTATCTACGCTCATATCTAGTCATTATGAGAGGGTTCACCAGAAACAGAGTGGGGAGCAGACAAGGCAGATGGACAGAAATACACTGCTGAGGAGAAAAGCGGGCAAGGCATGAGAGGTCTGCTGCGCCATATGGGAACCTCCCTGGCTGGGAGTTGAACCCAGGTCACCACTGCCAACAGCTCCACAGCGTAGCGCCTAACCGCTGCACCACCAGGGAGGCCCTAAGTACAAGAGTTTTAAGACACAGTGGGAGAAAAGATTCGTAAATCATGTATCTGATAAAGGACTTGTGTCTATAAACAAACACAACTCAACAATAAGAAAATAACCCAACTTAAAAATGGACAATGACTTCCCTAATGAAGAGATAGAGGTGCCAAATAACTACATGAATGATGCTCAGTAATACATGTTATTTAGGGAAAAACAAGAGTGACACCAGTACACACTTACCAGAAGTCAAAAAGAAAAAGGGGGTGGGTAATACCAAACACTGACTGCAGCAACAGGAGCCCTCACCACTGCTGGCAGAATATGAGATGGCATAATCACTAGGGAAGATTTTTTAAAGTTTCTTTAAACTTTAAAGTTTCTTTAACCCAAACACTGACTGGCCATACAGTCCGGTGAACACTGTCTCAGCTATTTACCCAAGTAATTTGAAAACTTATATTAGAAAAAAATACCTCACATGGAAGTGTTTTTAGCAATGTAGCAAGTATGAGCTGCCCTTTTGTGACTTCCTCCCAGAGACAACAGTAAATAAATAAAGGAAATAAAATAGTGCATATTTGTATACTTGATATGTTCATAGCAAACAGCACTTCGCCTCTGTGGTCTTTTTTCCCAAACCCATCCCCTTGGTCAAAAGAACTCAGACTGAGCCCATTATTCCCGGGCAGCTCTCCTCAGAGATGTCAGTGTCCTCAAGGCAGGAAAGTCTGAGAAACCGTCAGTCAGAGGCACCTTAAGGAGACCAGGTGGGCACTTTTTGTGGCATCCTGGATGGGATGTCGGAGCATTAAAAGTACAATAGGAAAAATTAATGAAGCCCAAATAAAGTGCGGAGTTAATTCAAACTGCAGCAATATTGTTTCCTTACCTTCACACATAATTTAGTAGTCATGTGAGCTGTTAAGAGTTTGGAAATGATGTGGGTTAGATAGGAACTCTACCACCTTTGCAACTTTTCTGTAAATCTAACAGTGTCCTTTAAAATACTGTTGACAAAGTTATAGGTTACAGAAGGAAAAATGATCTACTTTCCAGTTTTCCCAAGTTTTGCTATCAGAGGACTGGAGAAAGGAGTCCTGGGGAGAAAAGCTAGAAACCTCACACACAGGGCAGGGCTCTGGAGTATCCTCTTCCCTGGACCCTGCTTCTCTGACTCCTCACAGAGCATCTCAGCCCCTAGGCTGCCAGCCCCAACTCTGCTCAACTCAGTCATGCCCAGTCCTGGAGGCTCCACCAGAATCCGAAACAGCGCACAGCGCCCCCGTGTGGCCACAGGGCTGAGCACAGGAGACCAGAGCTGCCCTTTCTCCTGCTCAGCCAGGCCCTCCCCAGGGCTCCCTGGGCTCCCAGCAGCAGGACAAGGTCCACTGTCAGGTTAGGGATCTTCAAACTTCCTCCCTAATGAGTGACTATGGAAAAAGGACTCAGAGAAGATACATTTCTCCAGGTCATAACAACAGGTTCCCAGAATCTGGGCGAGTCCCCCAAATATACAGTTGAAGGGTAATGATCATGAACAAACTCAGGGAATCACATCAGCATCAACATTCTCAATAGCCCACCGCATCCCCAGAATGCCCCACTCACAGCTTCACCTTCACCTGGTCCCATCCTCTCTGCCCCAGCCCCTCCCACCACAGGTCCCAGGGTGTCACCTTTAGGGGCTGAGAGACACAGCAGAGCCCTGGGCACTGTCGCTGCCTGGGGGAGAACAAGACAGAACCTGGTCAGAGCCATGAGAGATGAGACCACAGGAGGGACTGATGGGGGTGACTCCCCCTTGGGCTCCATCTACACTGTCCCCAGGGCCTCAGGGATCCAACCCCCTGACCCACACTTACCTGCAGCCTGAGAGTAGCTTCCTCCTTGTCCACCTGTGAGAAGAGACATCATGTGAGACCAGGAAGGAGCCAGCCCATGAAGTCCTAAAGGAATCTCCTAGTCTGGGCCACAGGCAAGTTTCCCAAACCTGCCTGAAAACCCAGGGCGGGACCAGGAAATATGAAGAAAGGAGATGAGGGGAGATGAAAGCAACCACTTCCTGAAGTCTGTCCTCAGCAGGGATTCCCCTCTGACATTTGCTGGTACTCAGGGCCCCATCACCAGAATAATCAAGGAGAACAAGTGGGGATTCATTTTCATAAGTGTTTTACAAAAGAGTGAGCATTAGCAGTCAGCTCCAGACTGGGCAACATAGTGTGTGGATGGTACTTCCCATTAACCAGATAGGGCAAGTTTTCCCTGGGATTTGAAAGCCCGCAGTGGACAAGTTCCCCCACTCCCTTCCCTACCGAAGCACTTCAGCTGCAGCCACCATAGTTCCAAGGAGAACCAGGCCAGCAATGATGTACACAGTGGGGATGGAGGACAGAGGAGGGGGCACTGAAAGGGAAGGGGGGGGGTGAGATCCTGTCATCCAGGCCACCATCGTGAGCTAGTTGAGGTACTCCAGAAGAGCACCAGATTCCTCTTTGCCTACTACGTTCCCCCTCTTTACCCCATCTTAGGACTCGGGGCTCCTGAGGCCCTCATGCTACACATGGCAGGTGTATCTCTGCTCCTCTCAAGAAGGCACCACCACAGCCACCCACTTCTGGAAGGTTCCGTCCCCCCCCCAGGCCTGGTCTCTACCAGCTCCGTGTCCTGGGTCAGGTCCTCCCCATCTCGCTGCCAGGTCAGGGTGATCTCCGCAGGGTAGAAACCCAGAGCTCAGCACCTCAGGGTGACCTCATGGTCAGAGATGGGGTGGTGGGTCACGTGTGCCCTTTGGGGGCCTGAGTGGGAAGAATAGGAAATTTCATGCTTTGTGTTTCCTGCATGGACAATGATGCAGCCTCTTGTGACCATCCTCAGAACAGACAGGACAGTATGTTTGGAAGGATGAAGCACAAAGCCCAGAAACCAACCTGGTCTGAGGAGTCTGGGATAATCAGGGGAGCCCCCACGGTAGGGTGAATGTCTCTAAGCATTTTGTTCCTGACTTGGCTGGAAGGTGATTGATGCAGACAGGCAGGAGTGAGATCTCCAAAAATGTTCTCAGGCCAAAAACAAGATCTTGAGAGAGAAACTCATTGTTCCCAAGATGGCTGTCAGTCAAAAGTATCCTGTGAAGGGGGATTTCAGGGATGGGCTCCCCCCTTTCTCAGGAGAAAATGGACTCCTTAACTGCCCTTCAGAAAACGCAGGGCTTCTGGGGGATTCTCTCTATTACTAACTTGAAAACTTGCCAGACTGCTCCCTCTCTGACCAGGAGGAGGGCGGTGTTCTGACCATTATTCCATTTCCCCTGTGGGGTGTGAACCTCAGGGAGAACAAAGGCCTTGCAGCCCCCTTACCTCTTAGCTGGAGCACCTCCTTCCCAGTCTCCAGGAATCTGAGCAGCCACTCCATGCACCTGCCCTCCAGGTTGCTCCTGTCATGCTCTGCCCTACCTTCCCCCTCCCACTTGCGCTGGGTAATCTGAGCTGCCTTGTCTGCAGTAGTCCAGGAGCACAGGACTTTCTTCAGGGAGATGTAATCAGCACCATCATAGGCGAACTGATCATATCCATGGAGGAGGAGCCTGTCGGGTCCCATGTCGCAGCCCAAAGTCCTCTGGATTGTGTGAGACCCTGAGCCCCGCCCTTCAGTAAGCCCCTGGTCTCCCAGCCTGCACCCAGATTTCCCACCCTGAATGATCCTAAACTTAAAAATAAGCAAACAAAAAACCCTCACGGGTGAAAGTCCCGCTGGCTTTTCCAGGGTCAAGCAGATGCCATAGCCTCGGTAGTCACTGGAACCCTGAGACTAGGGGCAATGCTCCATGGAGATGGAGCTGTGACCTGGCCCGGGCCAGCCTAACTCACCGTCCTCGCTCTGGTTGTAGTAGCCGCGCAGGTCCTCCAGGAGCGCTCTGAACCTCTGTGCCAGGTGTCTTTGGTTCTGGGTCTCCTCGTCCCGATCCTCCTGCCCCACCCGCTCCGCCCAGGGCGCCAGCACCTCCACACTCTGACCCGGAGAGTCGCTGTCGAACCGCCCGAGCTGCGTGTCGTCCACGTAGCCCACCGCGAGGTACCGGGGCTCCCGGAGGCCGGGCCGGGACATGGCGGTTTCTAAAATACTTAGAGAGTGGGAACCTGGGGGCGGGAGGCTTGAAAGGCGGGGTGACCCTACTCCCTGCGCAGGTCCCAAGTCGCAGGGCGGTGGAGGGCAAAGGTTTTCGGAAAAGTAGGGTGCTCCAGAGATTGAAAAGGGGCTGAGGGTCTAGAAGGGGCAAGACTCAGCGGGACAAGAGGAGGAGATAGGGTGGGAGGGACAGAAAGGGACCAGGACCTGGAGTAGGCAAGGGGGAAGGGGGTCCAGGGGTGGACAGAGGAAGCAGCCTCCTCTGCAGAAGCCTTTTCCCTTCCCATCCTGCACTCACCTTGGGTCTCCTTCTGCCAGGACCCTGGAGAGAAGCAGCAGGAGGAGGGTTGGGGGTCTCATGACCAGCACCTCTGAGGTATGGGGAGCTTTCTAGGCTGGTGGATGGAAATTTAACTGGGGTCTCCATGATGCTGATTGATTTTTTCTAACAAAATTGTGACTAATAGGTTAAGTTAAACAGAAAGTGGGCGTGGGAAATCCCCACAGTAACCTATTTGCACAGAAACAGCTCTCTGGCTAGAAATCCCTCTGTGCTGGAAACCATGAGAACCACACTGTGAACCTTTGTCACCCTGTGTCCCTGAGTCCAAGCCCAAGGGCTGGGGCAGCAATTCTCAATCATTTTCCTTTTTCAGAGCTGCATCCAGTCTCCAAATTTGTGGGGACACCAAGTATAAATTTGTTGATGAGGTATAGCTACCCATATTTACCATGCTAGGAATAAAGCTGTGCTTAATCATGTAAATATTTCATTTAGAATAATATCAATAACCTAATGCATGTTAACAGAAAGTGTTATTAAGAAAAATAACATATTTTTGATAATAATCAGGGCAATGAGTGGATCTTTTACATTTTATATTTGTGCAAGTGTCTTTCATGTCTGTCTCATTAGAAGACCTTTGGATTTTCTATTTTCTTCTGCATTTAATCTGAGGTTCTTTTTTTTTTTTTAAGAAAAGATTTATTTAAGTATCCAAGAACTGGGGTGTAGGCCAGAGCTGTAGGGTGGTGAGAGGATTCACCATAGAGAGAGCTGGGAGCAGAACAGGTGGATCTACTAAAGTACACTGCTAAGGGGAGCAGGTGGTGAGACAGGAGAGTCTGCTGCACCATGTGGGATCTCCCTGGCCGGGAATCAAACTCCTGCTGCAGTGGCTGCGGATAGCTTCATAGGCTGAGATTTAACCCCTTGCACCACCAGGGAGGCCCTAATCTATAGTTCTGGTTGAAGTCTATGAAAATATATACCTCCTCACACAAATATGTTGGAGCAGCATTTTTACATAATTGTGAATATTCCACTTTGATACTAAATTAAAACTATGTAGAAGGTATTTTCTCAAAGGTTCTTGCAAAGTGCAACCTGAATCAATATCATTGAATATTTCTTATGCTGTTACATTTCCATAGTCCTCTCTTGCATATTGCTTGGGTCTTGTGCTAATATGTGATATTTTTAAGTAATATATTGTTCCACTAAGTTACATAGATCTTCAGTGTTCATTACTCTGGAATGAAATTATTTTAAAAATCACTTTATTTTTCACCACAAAAGTGAAAATAGTACTGGAAGTTGTCATATTACTGATAGGACACAATTTCCCATAATTCTGGTTTTCTCCGTGTGCTTATATATTTTGTCAAGGCAAAGTTATTGTCAGTTGTCAAAGAAGCACACATTCATTTTCAGGACAATGCCTACCAATTAATGAAATCCAAATAGCCATGATTTTTGTCACTCATCCCTTCCTGTAGGAATGTTATTGGCCCCACAAAAAAAAAAAAAGAAAAAAGTCTAATTCATCTCATGCAAATATTTTCCTTGGCACATAGGAGTTGGGTGGCAGCAGAGGTACTCTGTGTATACTTGGGTGTCATCATATCAGGTACTTTAAAATGTGGATTTGAGGATGATAAAATAATGAAGGCAATTTTCAAAGCTTCAACCAAGACATTTTGAAAAGAAACTGGCTTGAGTTTTGTTTCTGAGGTAAGTAGTGGTGAAGAATAACCACTACTGCAGTTAGTAACATAAGCTCCATTTGTTACTGAGTTTTATCTCACAAATGTCAATATAGTGAAAAGGCAATGGTGTCTAAGTGACATTTTGAAAATAGTTCTGACCTCATGGATCCCATGAAAGGTTATGGGTGACTCCGAGGGTTCCACAGACCACACTGTGAGATGTGCTTTTCTCAGTAAAACAGGGAGCATCTCCCAAGTGTTCTCTGTCTTTGTCTACTATTCATGTCCCAGAATCTCTTTCCCTGGCTGTCTCCCTGCTTATGAAAGCTGCTCCCCTGATCGTACGATGAAGAGCAGAGAGAGGACCCTGGAGAAGTGGTGCTTGCACTCTCATGAGAGATGGACACTTAGTAAAGGTGACAAAGACACGTGTCAACCCTGTCTGAGCCACATGCTGGGAGGAAGGAGCGTGTTTATTGTGAAGGCAGAGAAGCAGGAGCCCTAACAGGACCCCTTCTATTATTTTAAATAATAGCAAAAGATGTAAAAAAAAAATAAAATCAGGGCCTCACTGGTAGCAGAGGGGTTAAGTCTCAGCACTATCACCACTACAGCATGAGCTTGATCTTGGCCAGGGAGCTAACCAACATGGCACAGCAGATCTCTCCTGTCTCCCCACCTGCTCCGCTGAGCAGTGTGCTTCAGTCAAACCACCTCTTCTGCTCCCAGCTCTGTCTCTGGTTTACCCTGTCACCCCAAACCTCTGGCCTACACCCCAGTTCTTCTATGTATAATAAATAGATAAATCTTTAAAAATATATATTGAAAACAAATTAAGCATAAAGAAAGAAGATTTTATTTAATATATATACTCAGAGAATAAGAGCGCGCTCTTGGAAATTAGAAATTTGATCATAGAAATGAATAATTCAGCAGATGAACGGGAATATTGAAGTCTCATTCCCACTGAGTAATACAACTGGAAAAGGAATGACAAGCAGAGAGAAGACTTGCAAGAAGGGGTCTATCAATCTGGAGATTCCAACAAGGTCAATAATTTAAGTGTCTCATAGAATGGAAAGTAGAAATGATGAAACAAATTCTGGAACATTTCTGAGCATTTACAGATAAAATTCACATGTTGAATCCCATCACCAGGAGTGTTCAGAATGAGGCTGAAGAAGAAGAGACCTTGGAACCTTCAAGAGAAAACAACACAGGCCTGGAGACCAGAAGACCCCGGAGCCAGGCCTGCCCAGGCCTGAGGGGAATCCAGCCCAGACTCCATGTCAAGTCCAGGTGTGGGGAGGCGCTGGGGGCACAGAAATTCACTTCAGCTGTTCGTGGTCTCAGGTGTTACTTTCCACATCCCTCCTCTAGTAGGCAAAGACACTAGTGGGCAAAGGGGGAGACAAAAGGATGGACACAGAGAACAGGACACAGAAATTCAACATTAGGGGACAGAGACAGGAGAGAGGCCAAAGGTGAGGTGAGGAGGTCCGGGCCTTCATCCCTGCCCACGTGAGCAGGCCCCAGGCCCGGGGTGGCAGGACCGAGACTGGGACAGGGGTCTGCACAGGGTGAAGTGGGCAGAAGAGCTGGTTGTGTGATATGTCCGTGAGGATTCTGACCCTGGGGAGCAGCTTGGGGGTATTAGTAACTAAGCTAATGGGGGAGCAAGATAATTATAACTCTAGGTGCAATAAAAGCAGAAACTCTAAAGCAGAAAATCCTGGTCTCCTCACTGCTCAGCTGTGACTGGTCTCAAATGGTCATGAAGATGCAAACCCTGGACCCCGGGGTGTATCTCAACAACCTGCCAGTGGGGCCTTGGGGGCAAATGCCTGTGCTGTGAATTGAGGGGCCACCTTCCAGGCCTCCTTGCCTCTTAGAATCGGCTGAAGTCCCCAATGTGAAGTAGAACAAGGTGGTCCTCAGGGGGCCTCGAAGAGTAGCAGTGGGGGGGGTGGCAGACAACCAGGCAGCCACTGGGGAGCAGGCTGCAGCTTCTCACCCAAGAGCTGAAGCACAAGGAGGAAACATCACCAGGCCCCTCAGAACATGCCCAAGTGCTCTGTGGTGCCCAGCCCTTAGTCAGGAGGCCTCTTTTCTGAAAGAACACAGGAGTCTAGTAAAAAAAATTTCTGAAAATGTGAACAGGACACATCTCAATTACTGCAGGAGTCAGTGGAGACGGACCAGGCCAGGTCCAGAGAGCAGCTGCCGCAGACCCCCAAGAAGCAGACATGTGAGCATGTTGGGAGCCGCCCCTGAGGAGACCTTGAAAACTCAGACAGAGCCGTGACTGCTGCAGGCTGCCAGGTGAGGGACAGCTCAGTGGGGGCTCCCTCCTCCAGGCTGCTCAGAAAAATGGGTGCACTTGGAGGCTTTGGAGGACAGGCTGGGGGCCTTGACCCGCCCCCAGGTGTGGCCGCATTCGCTGCTCAGTTGTGATAGTCTATGAACATTTTCAAGCATGCAGAAGAGTTGAAACAATCGTGCAGTGAACACACCATCTAGATCCAGCATGAGCATTTGCCATGTTTGCTTTATCACACTTCCGCCTGCCATTCACATCTCTTCATCCATCTTATTTTTCTGATGCATTTCAGAGTTAGTTGCAGATGTCAGTACATTTCACTTCTTGCCACTTGCACATTCCAATTAATAACTAGAATTCAAATTGGTTTAACATTTTTTTTTTTAGGTAAAACTTTATTTGGAGAAATGCACAAATCTTAAGTGTACTATTTGATGAGTTTTTATTCTTATCAAGAACATTGTGATATATTATTTTCTCTTTTCTTTGAAACAAATGAACATTTATTTTTTATTTTTTTAAAGATTTATTTATTTATGCATACAAGAGCTAGGGTGTAGGCCAGAGGTGTGGGGGCATGAGAGGATTCACCAGTGGCAGAGTGGGGAGCAGGACATGACTGCGGTAGCTTCATAGTGCTGAGACTTAACCCCTTGTGCCAGCAGGGAGGCCCACAAATGAGCATTTAAATATTTTAATGATGTGTCACACATAACAATGTAATTCAGCACGCCTCTCTCCTTTGAGTAACTCCCACAGTCCAAACTGAAGCCTCCCTGGCCCCGCTCTCAGCACAGCCCTGTGACCACTCTCCTGGGCACAAGGGCTCATGACAGATTCACCTTCATATTTGTTTATATTTTACTGTATTTATTCTGCTAACTTTGATTTTTAACAATAATATTTTTAGGGGTATAGGTCAGCACTCAGGAAATGTATGTTATCACCCCATGTATATAACATATCAATATATATTATTCATCTTTGATTTTTCATCAAATAAGTTTATCTAAAACTCCCTTTCCTTTTCATCCACAAAACGATTGGTAGATCAGGAAAAAGTTCTAGTAGAGCTGTTTTTTTTTTTTTACCTCCACAGCTATTTATATATACATGCACAAATATACATACATACACACACACACATATATATAATATGGTAAATGTTTTTATTATCACTTTTGTCAGGCAAACTTGTATTCATAGGCAATTTTTTTATTTCTTTTTTTTTTTACCTAAATCTTTTTTTTTTAATATTTATTTATTTATGCATACAAGCTGGGGTACAGGTCAGAGGCATGGGGTGGAGAGAGGGTTCACTAGAGAGTGGGGAGCAGAACAAGCAGATGGACGGAAATACACTGCTGAGGGGAGCAGCAAGCGAGGCAGGAGAAGTCTGCCGCGCCATGTGGTAAGCTCCCTGGCTTGGCGTGGAATTCACATCGCTGCTGCCGACAGCTCCACAGCGCAGCGCCTAACCGCTGCACCACCAGGGAGGCCCTCATAGGCAATTTCTGAGGCATAATATTTTCATTTAGAGTAAGAGAGGATCATTTCTAGAAAAACAAACTTCTGACATTAGATGAAAGAGAGAAAATAATGGATTTCACTTTATAATTTACCTTTATCAAGTCATCCAAAGCACATCACTTCCTTTATATGAATATTAGTTTAATATTATGAAACAAGTTATTAACAGAAAAGAAGAATCAGACACTTTATATCCTTAATCTTCAAGGCAATCACCAACTTTTCTTAGATCTTCGAAGACATGAAAATAAAAATCATTACAAATCCCTGCCTTCAAACCTCATGTCCGTCTGTAAGGAGGTGGACAGTCAGCGGTCAGCTTCTGACTTCCCCAGTTTTAGCAGAAATGACCCTCACTAGAGCTAGATTTTATCAGTCTTATTGAGGAGAATTTGCCTCCTTGGACCTAAGCAGAGAGCAAATTAAAATGCATTAATGATCCTCACTGAACATGTGGTTTAAAGGGCTGTCTAGCTCGCACTGAGTGTAAGATTCACACACCCCGTGACCGCCGCCCAGTGACCCCTGAGCTGGGGCGTTTCACAGTCATTGTTCCTCTCAGGCCAGTCTGTGGTTTGATCTCCCTGCAGCTTCCAGAACAGAAATCAGGTTTACTTTGTCTCCAGATTCTTTCTCAGGGCTAGAGGAGATGCTCCCCTGCTTTCCTGAGCCCCTCTGTCCAGGACCCCACAGCTCTCCATACTGGGCAGGGTGGTCTCTGTCCCCGCCCCTGCTCCCTCCCCCTGCTCCCTCCTGTGCAGCCCTTCTCCTCTGGGCTCAGGGGCTGGACCTGCTTGTGGGAGGTTGACAGTGCTGGGTCATGCCCAAACTTGCAGCCTCATTCCAGTCAACACTTTGCTGTTTCTCATGGTTAACAACAGCTAACATTGGCCTGGTCTGGAAATGTTTTCCTCCTCTGGTTCCTGAGATACGGTATCAGTTTCGTTCAAATGATGGGACATTTTTGCTGAAATTAAACCTAAAGATGTTCTGAAAAAAGTAAATGCAAAATTATAATGTCATTTCATTGGGAGGACGAGTGTAGTGCCAGCAAGGCACAGGGCAGGTTCCCATGATTCAGGTAGATGAGTCAAAGTTGAGTCCTGGGGTCCTTGGTGGCTTTTTAGGCTTTTAATGTTTTTTTTCAGTGAGGCAACCAGTACAGGGCAGGCAAGGGGCATGGGGGGTGCCAGGAGGCTGGTGGCCTCCTAACCCCCTGCAAATCTTCACTTTTGGGGCTCTCTGGCGCCATCTCGTGGCCTCTGCTGCACCCCTAAGAGTCCTCTGCTTGCATGCTCTGTTCTTTGCCACTTCTGCCTCTTTTTCTGTGATGCCGCCCTTATATCCTTGGCCTCCAGGCCCAGGTGTGCCCATTTACGCACACGCACGCCGCCACAAGGCACACGTGCAAGACCGCAGGTGTCCATCATTAAGTCTAATGGCGGTAGAAGGAAAATTCTGATGCCTCTTTATTTACCCTACAACAAGTTTGTTTCAAAGAGGAGTCAGTTCACTGAAGATGAGACATAAAACCCAACAGAGTCCTGGTAGATGGTGTTTAGAGGCAGGGAAGTAACAAGTAGAGAATCAACTAAAAGAAGTAAAACAGGTTGTCTCTGAGATTCAAGAAATGGGGAACATGGAAGACTGGAGACTACTGTCTTCACAAGTTTTCTACAAGTATTGGACTTTTAAAATAATGTGCATATACTGTAGGGTAAACGAGAAAGTTGTCAGGTTTTTCTGCCCTCCCCCCAGTGATGGACTTCTGAGGCCTACAGTATGCCTGATGGCGGGCACCTGGAGTAGGGTGTGGGCATGTGTGAGTGGGCACACCTGAGCCAGAGACTGGTTTTATAAGCAGAGAAGAAGTGGCAGCAGTGGCAGCGGCAGGAGCAGAGAACAGCATGGAGAGAGAACTGTTCAGGGTGTAGCAGAGAGGCCACGAGACACCAGAGAAGGTGAAGATTCGCCGGGGACTGGGAGGCCGGCCACCCTGCCTGTCCTGTACCTGGTTGCATCTCTATGAAAAATTACTAAAAGCCTACCAAAAACCACCATGGGCTCCAGAACTCCTTCCTTTTAGACCCGTCTGTGCAGCTCATAGAGAACCTGCGCTCCCCAGTGCATCCTGTGTGTCTTCTTGCCTCTACAATTGGCATTAGTTGGCAGAATGATTAGAAACAGCCGGGTATGGGACCCTCTGAAGACCTCAGGATGGACTGAGAGATGGCAGGCCACGAGCTGGACAATGCTGGAGTCACTGTGGCAGCATCGGTCTAGGACCAAAGTCTAGGACCAACATCGGTCTATGACCAAAGTCTAGGAGCTGCAAGAAAAGCTGAAGATGCTGCAGGAGCTCAGGAGATGGACAAGGTCTGGGAGCTGCAGGATGAGACATCAAGTGGAGGAGGAGATGGCCCGCAAGGACCAGCGAAGGACCCCTGAGGCAGCAGAGTTGTTAGAGAAGGAAGCACCTCGAATTGTCATTCAGAGCTCACCCAGTGCTGCTACAAGGAGAAAACCTGATGGACTTGGACTAACAATCCTGCCAGACAGTGGAGGAACTCTGGCAGGTTGATGTTATGGTTATGGTACCCTGGGAGTGGAAGGTATTGTTTGTATACCCCAGAGGATGGAAATTGGGGTAGGGGGTGGCCAGTGGGCCTTGGTGGCCAAAAGCAGCCTGTGCACTGCCTGGCACTCCCAGGGGCACAGCCCAGAGAGGCAATGGCCGGGGAAGACATGAGAGAAGCCCAAGATTGGCTGAGGGAGAAAGCCCTCGTCAAGTTCTCTGCAGCCAGGGAGAGGAGGGGTAGTAAAAAAAGCCAACTTACAGAGGCAAAAGCTGTTGCCAAGGTTGGGAAGCCCTAAGCAGCTGTTAAGCAGTTTGTTAAAGAAGGCCAGTGAGTCTCTTAAAAACACCTTTGTGTTATACCCTGTTCACAATTGAATAAGAGTGAGGTGCTGAGGAACCCATCCTTGGGGGACGGGTAGGGAACATGGCTGGTGGTGGTGACCACAGCCGTAGAGGGGACCCAAGAGAGGCCACATTTGGCGTTTGTATCCACGGATCCCTGACCCACGTGCATGTACAGAGGGGTAGCCTGAGTGCAGGGTCTGCACTTCACAGTAGTGGATATGAAAGCCTAGTGTTGGAGTGACAGCAGAGAGAGTACCCCTGGAGATTGGGTGATAACCCCCCAAAGAGAGTGTCACCAATCTCGAGAGTTGAGTGCATCCTGGGGGTGGATGCGGTGTAGTTCCCCACCTCGAATGAGCAGAGCCTTCAGCAAGATAAATTGGTGGATCCTCTGTTGGTGACAATAATCATCTTTTGCCCATAGGTTGGTGCCCTGTCTGGGCTTATTTGTATTTTGTTATGTTTTGCTGCACTGTTTAATTCTGTGAGTCATATTCATATTCGCCGAGGGAAATGTGTGAATTGGATAGCAAAAAAACCTGAGGAGGTGGATTGTTGGGTAAGCAAGAAAGTTGTCAGATTTTTCCGCTCTCCCCCCAATGATGGACTTCTGGGGCCTACACGCATGCCTGATGGTGGGCACCTGGAGTTGGCTGTGGGCCTGCGTGATGGGCACACCTGGGCCAGAGACTGGGCTTATAAGCAGAGAAGTGGCAGCAGCGGAAGAAGCAGAGAACAGGGCGTGGAGCAGAGGACTGTTTGGGGTGTAGCAGAGATGCCATGAGACACCACCAGAGAGCCCAAGAGAGTGAAGATTCGCCGGGGGCTGGGAGGTCTGCCAGCCTCATTTGCCTGCCTGTACCTGGTTGCCTTTCTATACAAGAGACCATTAAAAGTCTAAAAACCACCAAGGGCTCCAGGACTCCTCCCTTTTGACCCGTCTGTGCAGCTCCATGGAGAACCTGTGCTCCCCAGAGCCTTCCTGCCGCTACGTATACCTATTTGAAAAAATTAAATAGGACAATTTTAGCCATATGCTGTATATAAGTTATGTAACATGATCTCCTCCAATTAACTCATAAAATATTTGACCCTGGTTGATTCCAGAAAGTGAAATCTCAGATAAGGGGGGACACTGCACTGGGTAGTGACCAGATGTGGAGCAACAGGGAGCCCTACCTCATTCACTGAAGAAGAGATGCAAAGCAACACATCCTATGGAAGATGTTTGGAAGTTTCTTATATGCTAAAGACAGACTCACCCTAAAGCCTGTTGATCATTCTTCTGAGTTACCCAACTCATTTGACAACATGTTTGCACAAAACCTGCACAGAAATGTTTTTAGCAGCCAACCCTTAAATGTGGGCTGCACATAGTGACCTTTCCAAAGACTGCCATATGGGAAGGGACATGGGGAAGAAAGAACTTCACAGGGAGGATGGGAGACGCGGCCTCAGCCAGGTGGGGAAGGTGACACCATCAGTGAGGATCAGGGGCAGATTATTAACCCCACTGTCGTTCTTGAGAACGACACTTCATCTCTGTATTCCAAACCCATCACCCCAGTCAACCAAAATCAGTTTCAGGGCCCTCCCGCAATACACCTGAGCAGGACTCCCCTAAATGTCAAGATCATCAAAACCAAGGAAACTCTGAGACCGACTGCAGAGTAAGTGAGGTAAAAGTCAGGCTTTTTCCGCCCTTCCACTGTCAGGGAGGATGCCCGGGCCCAAAACATGTGGTGCCCATATTCATGGACACCGGGGCCCGGGAGGCAGGGGGTGCGCCTGTGTAAGTGGGGGGCCTGTGCCCAGAGTACAGGACTAAGAGGGCAGGTCACTCTGAGACAAGACACAGCTATGAGAGACCACTCTGGGGCGAGACAGCATGAGGCAGAACTCTAGAGACAGGAGACAAAGATATACTGAGAGAGAAGCTGATATGCCCCTGATTCAGCAGTAAGGCCTGTGTAACTCTACCAAAGGATCCAAAATTATCTTATGTCTGGGAGAACTAACAATGAGCCTTAGGAAACATGATTGAGTTTTTACTTTGTAATCAGGATGGGCTCCTGGAACAGAAAAAAGAAAAACTAATGACATCTGAATAAAGCATGGAGTTTATGAATAACATATCAAAATTACTTTATTAGCTGTGCAAATAAGATAGTGATATAAGATGTTAACAAGGGAAATGTGTATGGGAATTACAGGAAATATGTACCAATTTTACAAGTTTTTCATAAATTACAAACAATCCTAAAATAATGTTCATTTGAAAAATAACCCTCATGAATGTGGACTGTTCTAGGCCCTGTGGAAAATAATGTTGAGGTTTCTCAAAACAATAAAAATAATATACTATCTAATCCAGCATATAATCCACACTTTTGGTATTATCCAGAGCACAAAGCTCTAACTAGAGGGGAGACCCGCCCCCCTCCCATGCTCACTGCACACCCTGCACAGCAGTGAGTAATGGGAACAGCCCAAGTGTCCAACACAGGAGTTGTGGGTTAAGAGATGTGGCACATACTCAATGGTATATTACTCAGCTATAAAAAGAGATGAAATCTTCCCATTTGCATCACCATGGATGGAACTGGAGGGGATTAAGCTAAATGAAATAAGTCAGAAGGAAAAATATATCAATTTCACTCATATGCAGAATATAGAGAAACAAACAAAAAAGGTCAGAAAAAAAAAAGACACCAAAGCAAAGCCTAGACATAGACTGCAGAAATGAGGCTACGAGAGGGGAAGGAGGGGGAGAGCAGAGTGTGGAGGGGACACATTGGACTCTGGTGAATGACTCTAGGTGCTGTGGGGGGGAGAGTGGTAGGTAACATACCTCTGAAGAGATGTGAACCTAATCCCTACATGAGCTGTAAATCAATATTACTTATATTGTAATCAGTGTTACTGCAATTTTTTAAAAAGCCCTCAAGAAAGGAACAGGGAGTGGAAGAGAGAATTATCTGCTTTATAGTCTCCAGGGTGTTGCCATCAAGGGGCTGCAGAGAGAGGCTGTGGGGAGAGAAGATGGCACCTCAGACACAGGGCAGTTTCAAGTCCCCTCCCCTCTCCTCCACCTCTGCCCCACCCCAGCCTGGTGCCAGGGCTGCTCACAGGGCATCTTCACCTCCCCCTATGCTCAGCCCCAGCTCCCCATCTCAGCCTGAGTCACGCACAGCCCACCCTCTGTCCTGGAAAGCGCCGCGACGCCCCAGTGTGGACACGGGGTGAGGAGAGAGGATGAGAACTGAACACTGTGGGCTCCCAGGTTCCCCTGGGGCACCCAGGACAGGGATGTGCACACAAGGGGAAGCCTCCACCCAGTGTCCAAATTGTTTCCCCAAACATAATGATGTGATAGCCCCTCTCCATTGAATACCTTAGACCTGGTTCAGGCAGAAGATCCCCAGGCCGTAACAGCTTGTTCCCAGGACCAGTGTGGGTCCCACAAACATACCAGGTCTCCTCAGTCTCCTGGGGTGAGATTTTTTTTTTAAACATTGTTTTAATTTATTAATTCACACAAGAGCTGAGGTGTAGGCCAGAGGTACAGGGGGGTGAAAGGATTCACCAGACACAGAGTGGGGAGCAGCACAGGCAGATCTACTGAAACACACTGCTGAGGGGAGCAGCAGGTGAGGTGGGAGAGGTCTGCTGTGCCATGTGGGAAGCTCCCTGACCAGAGATCGAACTCATGCTACACTGGCTGTGGATAGCTTCCGAGCGCTGAGACAGCCGCTGTGCCACCAAGGAGGCCATGTCTTGAGTCTTCACCTGCGTCTGGCACACCCCACCGACTGCTCAGGTGGGAAATTGAAGCAAATGCTTGAAGCAAGGAACTAAGGAGGGGGTTGTAGAGGGGACCCTGAGGATAGACACAGGCAGAATCGGGACACTTTTCTCAGGTCTATTGTCTCCAGGAGCCCATCACCAGCTGGATAGGGGACGATACTTCTGGAGTCTAGAAATGTAAAGAAAGTGTCCAATGAAGCTGCCCTCCTGTGACCCTGAAAGAGCAAACAGTGCTACTTTCATCCACGCCAAACCAAGAAAATGGCTCTCTTTCCTGATTTGGGTTTTAAGCGGAGGACTGATCCATCATCAGGGAAACCAGAAAATTCGTCCTGATGCCCAGTAGGAACAAATGGTGGCACAGGGGCTCAGCAGCCCACTCCTGTGCTTTTCATAGGGGACACTCAATTGACTTGAAGGAATAAGGCTGTCTTGGTGAGACAGGAGAGGAACCAGAGGAGGTCAGCAAGGTCAGGCCTGGTGACCATCCTGGCGGTGCAGGACGTCCCCACAGAAGGTGCCTGGTCCTGAGAGGGTCTGTGAGCCCCTGAAAATGGGAGTGTGCTCCTGTTGTGCAGGGGAAGGGGCCTTCCCTTCTATAGAGCCAAATAATAGGTTGAAATCCTGAGCTAGGGAAGAGGCGTAAGGCAGGCCCAGGCCAGACAAAGAAGCCACCAGGTGAGCACACTGAGAACCAGCCAAGCCTGAGAGCCCACAGCCATCATGGAGCTTAGAACCTGTACTCACAGCAGAGGAGCAGACACTGCCTTTTTCTCTTCTAGTTATTCGTCAAGTTCATTTCAAAAGAAATAAAAAGGCCCTGGAAACCCTCAGGTCAGTACGCCCTGGGCTGGGTCTTGGGTTGTCTGCACAAGTGCTCGGGATCTCATTCACACACACACCCCAGGTTGGAGACGTGACAGGGCAGGGCTCCCTCTTCCGTGATGTGAGTCCTTTGCTCACTTAGAGGAGGCAGCAGAGGCCCCTGAGGAGACACTCGGGGACTTTCCTTGGGCCGGCCTATGAGGGAAGGGCCTGCGTGGGCACCTCCACCTTTCCTCTGACACTTTCCCTCTGATTTCTTAAGAAAGAGCAAAAAATAATCCAAATCTAATTTCTAGGAAATAATTCCAAAAAATTTATTGTTATCAAATCCTAGATATTGCCAATTATCACACCAAAGAGAGAGAGATGACTTCTCATCCAATAGTTGTCTTTTTTTTTTTTTTAAGATTTACTTATTTATGTATACAAGAGCTGGGGTGTAGACCAAAGATTTGGTGAGGTGAGAGGATTTACCAGACAGAGTGGGGAGCAGAACAGGCAGATCAACTGAAATACACTGCTGAGGGGAGCAGCAGGTGAGGCAGGAGAGGTCTGCTACGCCATGAGGGAAGCTTCCTGGGCAGGGATTGAATTTATGCTGCAGTGGCTGGGAAGCTTCATAGGGCTGATACTTTTTATATAATGTATATATATTTTATTGTTATTTATATCTTTTACATTTTGTATTCACCTTGGGTAACCCACCACCAATTCACCCGTGATCCATCTCCATGGTCCCTTGTGTTCTTTTCTACGCCATTTTGTGCCCTTGCCTTCCCCTCCCCCCACCCCAAGTGTCTCTCTCCTATTTGGTTTCCTTATAGTCCTGTTATAAGTGAAACCATTCGATATTTTTCTCTTCCTTTCTGGCTTATTTCACTGAGTATGATCCCCTCTAATTCCATCCATGTCGCTGCAAATTGCATGTGTTTATCTTCTTTGAATGCTGAATAGTATTCCATTGTGTATATGTACCACATCTTCTTGATCTAATCACCTATTTTTGGACATCTGGGTTGCTTCCATACCTTTTCTATTGTGAACAGTGCCACAATGAACATAAGGGTGCGTGCATCCTTTTGAATTAGTGTTTTTGTGTCCTTTGGGTAGATTCCCAAAAGTGGTATTGCTGCGTCGTATGGAAGTTCCATTTTTAGCACTTTGAGGAACCGCCATACAGCTTTCCATAATGGTTGGAACAGTTTGCATTCCCACCAGCAGTGTAGAAGAGTTCCCTTTTTCTCCACATCCTTTCCAGCATTTGTTGTTGCCTGTATTTTTGTGTGCCATCCTCACAGGTCTGAGGTGGTATTTCAATGTGGTTTTGATTTGCATTTCCTTGATTATAAGTGATATTGAACATTTTTTCATGTGCCTGTTCTCCATTTGCTTTTCTTCTTTGGAGAAGTGTCTTTTTAGCTCTTCTGCCCACTTTTTGACTGGATTATTGGATTTGTTTTTGTTGAGTTGTGTGAGTTCCTTGTAAATTTTTGTTATCAGTCCTTTATCAGTTGTATTGTGTGCAAAGATCTTTTCCCAGTTGGTAGGGTGTCTGTTAGTTTTGGTTAATGTCTCTTTTGCTGTACAGAGCTTTTTATTTTGATGTAATCCCATCTGTTTTTCTTGTCCTTCACTTCCTTCGCTTTGGGGGATGTGTCTTTAAAGATTTTGCTGAGATGTATGTCTTGTAGAGTTTTGCCTATATTTTCTTCTATACATTTTATGGTTTCAGGTCTTACATCCAGGGCTTTTATCCATTTTCAGTTGACTTTTGTGCAGGGTGTGAGGTAGTAGTCTAGCTTCATTTTTTTGCATGTGGCTGTCCAGTTTTCCCAGCACCATTTATTGAATAGACTGTCCTTGTTCCACTGCATTTTCTTTGCTCCTTTGTCAAAGATTAGTTGTTCATAGATTGCGGCTTTAATTCTGGGTATTCTATTTGGTTCCATTGGTCTTTGTGTCTGTTTTTGTTCCCTACCATGCTGTTTTAATTATTATGGCTTTGTAGTATAGTTTGAAATCAGGGCGTGAAATTCCTCCATTTTCTTTCTTTTAAGTTAGGAGGGCTTTAGCTATTCAAGGTTTTTTGTGGTTCCATATGAATTTCATCAGAAGTCAATCTATTTCTTTGAAGAATGTCATTGAGATTTTTATTGGAATAGCGTTGAATCTGTAAATTGCTTTTGGTAGGATTGCCATTTTGATAATGTTAATCCTTCCAACCCATGAGCAAGGGATGCCTTTCCATTTTCTTGTGTCTTCTTCTATTTCAACAATGTTTTATAGTTTACTTCGTGTAAGTCCTTTATGTCTTTTGTTAGATTTATTCCCAGATATTTGATTTTTTTGGTTTCGATTTTGAAGGGGATGGATCTCTTAATTTCTCCTTCTTCAGACTGGGTGTTTGCACAGAGGAGTGCTACTGACTTTTGTGCATTGATTTTGTATCCTGCTACTTTACTGAACTGGTCTATAATTTTGAGTAGTTTTTCTGTGGCGTTTTTAGGGTTTTGTATATATATTATCATATCGTCTGTAAATAGAGACAGTTTAATTTCTTCTTTTCCTATTTGGATCCCTTGAATGTCTTTCTCTTGTCTAATTGCTCTGGCTAGGACTTCCAGTATCATATTGAAAAGCAATGGTGAGAGTGGACATCCTTGCCTTGTTCCTGATCTTAGGGGAAAGGCCTTCAGCTTCTCATCACTGAGGATAATATTAGCTGTGGGTTTGTCGTATATCATAGGGCTGATACTTAAGCCCCTGGGCCACCACTGAGGCCCCCATAGGAGTCTTCTGTGAGCCAAAAATCTAATAATTAGGAAAAGGGCAAAAAGTTCCCATTGGAAATGACACATATACTGAGGGCCACACTGGGACCCAGTGGGCCACGCAAACAGCAAGGAAAGATGGCAGCATGTCTTGTCTCTACTCACCCAAACCTTTGTCCTCTTGGCCTAAGGACAGACGTGCCCCTGATAATGACTCTGAGTCATGTTGGCACAGCTCACGGATTCCATCATGGCAAATCCAAGAAGCACAACTGCCTCCCCCAACCTGCTGGGCACCTGCCCACAGCCTGAGGTGCTGAGATAGCACAGGCAGGTGAGCAGGGCGGGGCCCGGAGCACACACTGACCCTGATGGCCTCAGACTCAGGCCTTGTGATGCACCTGCTGATTCACGGACTGCTGGGCTCTGGACACTGGATTGTGAAGGACACATATATGACAAAGCCATTGATATATAAAGTTAAACAACCTAGACTAAAACTTAATCTTTATGAAACCTTTCATGCCCATGAGAATGGATCTCATGGATGGATCCAGAATGACAGGATCAGGGTCTGCACTTTAGCTAGACCCTCTCTTACCTGCTTACCTGCTGGAATTTCAGAAGCTCTGTCTAGGACCATGATTCTTAAAGTGGGATCCCCAAACACCTGAAGCTCACCACAGAGAGAAGATTCTCATGCTCTGCTCAGAGGTGCAGCATCTGGTTGTGTAGATCCAGGAGTCTGCGTTTTTGACAATCATCCTAGATTTTCTGCACTAAGGTTTCAGAACTGCTGCCTTAGATGGTGGGGGATCTCTGGGGTGAGAGAGGGGTTAGGGTAGCTGTGCACTGGAAGTGGACGGTGATTAGGGTCTGGAGCACCTGCCACGGCTCCTACTGGCATCAGTGGGCAGGTCCGGGGACACGAGGGGGAACACAGACCTTCCGTCCTCATGACCCCCACGTGTGATGCAGGGAGGTGAGTGTGCCCCGGTTACACCCACAGCCCAGACCCCTCCTCCTGCAGAGGGAGACTCTTCCCTCTCACTCAAGGACACTTCAGTCACCCCAGGACACAGTGTCCCTATAAGACGTGTCATGATCAGTTTTGTGTCACAAGGGCCTAGTGTCCAGTCTCTCAGGAGGAGCACGTGACCCCAGTAGAGACTCTCATAGTTCCCATCTTTGGGGACCCAGAGCTCCGAGTGAGGTGAGTCCCGGTCCAGGGCCTCTCCCCCTGCTAGAGAACGAGACTGAGGTCAGAGTGTCACTGACAGAAATAGGAGCCCCAGGCCCGACCCCTGGGTAGACTCAGAGCAGATCATGTCAGCGGTGTGGCTCAGTTTCTCCTCTGGCACTCTGGATAGACCATCATTATTAATGAATATTATTGAAACAACTTAATTCATTATCCTCTTACAATGCACACAGAGCGACTCCAGAGGCAAAGGGGAAAGTGCAGCTTCTTCTCCTCAAGAGAGAAGTGGGTTTCAGGAGGGGGTGGTCTGTGGGTCACTTGTTCCCTCAGGGAGAAGAGCAGCTCTAATGGGGCCCTGGAGGTGACCTCACTCCCGTGTCTACAGTGTCCACGTAGGGAGAGTGGCTCTCTGGGGATAATGTTTATCCCCACTTTCTGTGGCTGCCAAAGCCATTTCTGCCTGATGTGGACACTCAACCTGCAGCTCACAAAATCCTTCCTGTCTGCAGGTCTCTTTGGGTTGATGGCCATGACTGCTGTTCACTGTAAGAACATCATCATTTCTGTTAAAAATCTAAGCTGTTTCTTCATTGCAGACGTTCCTTCCCCCTGATGTTATTTTAAGCCCAACTGTTCTCCCAACACAGACCTATGAGCAACTTCCATGATTTTATTCATAATTATTTATTCACTGTCTGCAGATCCGCCAGGAGGAATCAGGAGCGTCTGCATTGACTGTGGACCCTCACACTTCACACTTGTGCCCACAGGCCTCTCCCTAGATAAATGAGCTCAAATCCCACGAAATGAAGTGTCAGTATAACACCCCAATATGTACAGTGATGTATCCTGTCATTCCTATTACACACACACACACACACACACACACACACACACACACACACACACACACTCCCCTCTCACTGCGAACCAGATCCTCACTCAGCACTGGGATTTATCTGACCCTCTGTCTCTGGCCCCCCTCAGAGCTGCCCTCTGCAGTGTCTCTACTCAGTGGTGTCTGAGCAGCCCCAGGAGTCCCTGCACCTCCTGCCTCTGACCTTGTGGGAAACCAGCCCCCCAACCTGCATGAGTGTGAGGAGGTGAAGGCGAAGACTTGAGGTCAGTGATTGAGGGAGAAGGCAACGAAATATTTTTTCCTTAAGACATTTTCTTTTTTCCCTCATTGTATTATTTCAGCTGAGCCAATGCTGGTTCATACACTGTCTGTGTCAGAGGCACAGGGCCACACCTCTTCAAATGTTAGTTACCACATCGCACCCTCCCTAAGGGCACCCACAGTCCAGGGACCCTCTTCCTACCCTGTTTCCGGATCTCACCCTCCCAAAGCCTCCGTTCTGCAGTCATATTTCTAGAGCTTGTTTTGGTTTAGTTTCATCAGTCCCTGCTTTGTCCTTTTATATTCCACTAATGAGTGAAATCATCCAGTATTTGACTCTTTCCTTCTAGCTTATTTCACTGAGCATAATCCCCTCCACATCTATCAGTGTTGTTGCAAATCATTATCTCATTTTTTTTCAGAGCTGAGTGGTATTCCACTGTGTGTATACATTGTGTTCTTTATCCACTCATCTGTCTTTGGACACTTAGGTTGTGTCCACGGCTTCGTTATGGTAACAGTGCTGCAGAGATCATAGGGGGCATGTAGCCCTTGGAATTAGTGTTTGTATCTTCTTCAGATAAATAACAGAGAACGGAATGCTTGACCATGTGACAGGTCTATTTTGAATATTTTGAGGAACCTTCATTTCTTCTCCTTAGGGGCAGGACTGTACCAGTGTGATACCCATAGAAAAGGGAGGCTCCAGGTTTCCTGCCCCACCCAAGGAAAGGTGGAGCTGAGCAGGGAGAAGCTAAAGAGGAAGAAGTGGAGCAAGATGGGGAAAGAAGAACACTGGAGGAGGCACATGGAGCAGAGAGACCTGTGAAGAAGAAACCACGCTTGCTTCTCAGGTTCGGCCAGGGAGTTGGGGGACATGGAAAGAGACACTTAAAAGAGAGAAAGATGTGGCTGAGAGACCTGTGGGGAGCCTGACAATGGCAGCCTATATATTGATGTGGGTTTTGATTTTGCTCTTTTCTTTCCAGACTTGTGTGGCCCCTCTGCCCTTTCCCCATGGGTCTCTACCAGGAGAACCCAGACTTGTGGCAGGCTTTGGGTTCTCAGTGGCCCTGCCTTGGGCCAACCCTGCTTGGCTGGGCATTTACCCATGAGGAGAAGGGTAACTTTGGGTGCTTCCTTTGGGAGCTATTTTAACTATATTGTTTCTCTTTTCTTTCGCTATTGCACACTAATTGTATTAAAGGTCTTTTCTATTGAAGATCTTACATATTAGAGTATGTTTTGTCTTTATGCAGCCGATGGCAGAACCCATGTAGAACCAGGTTTGAGGGTCTAGGGACCCCCTCATTCTGTCCACTAACAGGATCAGACTCCATCCCACCTATAATGTACCAGAGTTCCTTTTCCTCCACACCCCTCAATGCATCATTCTCACACGTGTAAGGTGGTATCTCATTGTGGTTTCAATTGGCATTTTCCAGACAGTACATGATGATAAACATTTATCTTCTTTAGAAAAGTGCCTATTTAGCTTTTCTGCCCATATTAATTAGGTTGTTTTCTTGTTTTGGAGTTCTTTGTGGAACTTGGATATTAACACCTTATTAGATATATGATGTGCAAATATTTTCTCCAATTCGATGTTGTCTTTTCATTTTAATGATAGTTTCCTTCACTGTGTAGAAGCATTTTAGTTTGATGTGATTCCATTGGTTTATTTTTGTTTTTGTTTCCTTGGAGCACAGAAGACATTGTGGGCATGACATTATAATGATGGATACAGGTCATTACACAATTGTCCAACACCCACAGAATGGGCAACACCAGAGTGAACCCTCAGGGAAACTATGACTTTGGCAATTATGACGTACGGGGTCATCACTGTGACAAATGCTCCACTCTGGTGTTAACACGTATTTGAATGTAATCTGTGAAGAGTTTTATAAGTTGAGGAATGTAGTGTCATTTACTTTTGAAAGCATATTTCATGCTCGTACAAGAACATTTAAATAACACTCAAGGATACGCACAAGTAAGTCGTTCCCCTCCACCCCCAACACCCCAGTCAGCCAGATCTGCTCAAAGCCAGTGAGCAATTTACCATTTCTCTTCTAAAAAAAAATATCTCTAGGCTTCTGTGTGGGCACTAGAATTTGTTTTCCCATCAGTACAGGAGTTCAGGACACGAAGTGGGGAAAAACATTTGCAAATCATGAATCCGATAAAGAACTGCATCTAGAATTTACAAAATAACACTTAAAACTCAATGATCAGAAAGAAATAACCCAATTTTAAAAAGGACAAAACAGTGTAGAAAATAATGGTACCTCATTTGAAAAACGGACAAAAGGCCTTAACAGACACTTCACCAAGAAGAGATATGGACGACAAGAATATGAATAGACACTCAGTGTCACAGGTCACTGTGGAAAGACAGTGAGGAACAACAGTGACATGCATCACAGCTAGTAGGGCTAGAAATGCAAACACAGCACAATCCCAGGTGCTGCCCAGAATGTGGCCAACAGGAGCATGCACCACTCCCGCAAGAATGGGGGATGGCGCAGTCACTGGGGAAGAAATTTGACAGTTTCTTTGAAAGCTGAGAAATCTGACCCAACAACCCAGTGATCACTGCCCCAGCTAGTTACCGTACTAATTTGAAAACTTTTATTTGTATGTAAACCTGTATACGTGTAACTGTTTACAGCAGAACACATATTAAATGTGAGCTGCCCGCAGTGACGTCTTTTGAAAGACAATTGCAACTAAAGAAATGAAACCAAAAGCTTTGCAGGAAGAAATCTGGGAAACTCTGCCTTAGCCTGGTGATGAAGGTTCACACCAGCAGTGATCAGTGTTGAGTGATGAGTGTTGAGTGACGTGATTGACGTGTTGAGTGGACAATGGCCCTGCACCTCTGCGGTCTGCTTTCCCAAACCCACAGTCCACTCAAAGAAAAAATTAAAAAACACTAAATTGAGGAGCAATATTCCTGAGCAGTACTCCTCATGGAGGCTGAGTAGAAAATTTGGGATGGAGGTTCGTCACAAGATCAGAAAGTGGAGGTGGAGTTTAATAACTAATGTAGTTATTAAACCTGTGATAGAAATGAAAAATGCTTAGGGCCGACTGCTATAGGGAGAACCAGCTGCTCGGGAAAGTAGCCAGAGGCACAGACCAGAGGGGGGATATGGAGATGGAGGCCACTGCAGAGAATCATCAGTCCTTACAAATGAACCTAGTCACCCTGGAAGTAACTAATGTAATGATTGATAACAATTGCACAAATGAATGAGCCCCTCCCAAAGAGAAGAACACTAAATCAAGGCAATTTCTGCTGGAAGACACAGCTCTGCTCCCAAGGTTGACCTCCTGGGACTTGCAGGCTTCTGCTAACACATCTGCCCTCTTCAGGGGCAGCTCTCCTGTTTGCTTGAGTCTGTGCAGGTGTCTACTTCTTCTTTCCCTTTTTTTCCCTTTCATATAATAAACCTGCCCTTTGGCAGAGACTAAAAGTCTCTGTCTTTTGGGGGAAAACTCACTGTGTATGTGAAAGGGGGACTCCGGTGAAACTTTTCTCAGAGGTGACCCAAAACCCCCATCTGTGAACCCAACACCTCTCCAAACATCACTTCTCACCAATATCAATGTTATGAAAACAAGGAAAGTCAGAAACTTTCAGCATCTTAAGGAGATCTGTTGGAACTGAATGAGGCAAACTGGATGGGATTATGGAACACGGTGTGGGATAAATAAGAACTCTACTACCTTTGCAAATTCCTGTAACTCTAACAGTATTCTTTAAATGTTATTTTTTAATGCCTTCAATACTTAATAGGCTGTAAAAGGAAAAAATTATCTACTTTCCAGTTTTCCCAGGTTTTGTTATCCAGAGACCAGAGAGAGGGGCACTGGGGAGAAAAGCCCGAAACCTCTGTTCTGCAACCATCCCAGACCGGGTAGGGTCATCATCAGTTCAAGCAGACTCTTTTTATTAGATGTTGTGTGTCGGCCTTCCCTGTACTCTGCTCTCCGCCACTCTCCGCCACAGGGCCCTCTGCTCTTGAGCTCTGTTTTCTGCCGCTGCCACCCGCTGCTGCCTCCACCGCATTGAGCTCGAGCCCCCCCAAGCTCCTGGCTCCGAGACACCGCCCTTATACAGAGTCTCTCCAGACCCAGGTGCGCCCACTCATGCACGCGCATGCGAAACGGGGCACAAGTGCTGGACTGCAGGTGTCCCATCATCAGGTCAAACGGCAGTAGGGCGGAAAAGCCTGATGCCTCCTTCATTTACCCTACACCTCACACGCAGGGCTCCGGAGTCTCCGCTCCTCTGAGCCCTGTTTCTCTGAGTCCTCACAGAGCATCTCACCCCCAGGCTGCCCGCCCTCCAGGACATCCCACCCTGCCCAAGTCAGACACCAGCCAGTCCTGGTGGCTCAACCGGAATCCGGAACAGCGCGCAGCGCCCCCGTGTGGCCACAGGGCTGAGCACAGGAGACCAGCGCTCCAGAGGCCTTCCTCAGGGACCCTCCCAGCAGCAGGATCTGGATCTGCACAAAATGGGGCGCCCAAGACCTGTGTCAGTTTAAGTGTCATATTTCCTCTCCAGTTGGTACCTTTAGACTTAGGACATCCCGGTCTCCAGGACGTAACAACTGGTTCCCAGGTTCTAGAAAAATCCCCAAATATATA
>PVIJ01016816.1:0-31497 GCA_004024925.1 Scalopus aquaticus | reverse complement strand
AAAAAAAAAAAAAAGAAGGAGAGTGAGGGTGAAAGGAGAAAGGAGATGTGACAATTGAAAGAGCGATTACATGATGAGCTTTGAGATGGAGGAAGGGCCCACAGACCAAGTATGTATTTCCTCTGAAGTCCATTTTTCTAGTTTCTAACTTGAAGAAAAGACAAGAAAATAGACTTAGAGTTTCCAGAAGGAACACAGCTTTACCAACCCCTGGATTTTAGTCCATAAGACCCATTTGGACTTCTGACCTTCAAGATCGAAAGATGATAAATTTAATGTTTGTTTAAGCCATACAGTTGTGGATTTTGTTACAGAAGTAACATAAAATTAATACAGTAGAGATATGGAGTGCGGGATCTGTTATGCAATTTATTAAAGAAATTTAAAGGGAACAAAACCCTTCATTCCATTTGCTCTTTACCATTACCTGTCACTCTTCACTAACAACTGGTATCCTTAGTTGGCTTTAGCACTAAAAACCTGGCAACAGTCCTTAGCAAGTAGGCTAAGCAGAGTCCACAAAATGTACAGGTGTAAGTACCTGCCATTTTTTAGAGCACACGCCCACATCACAATTGGTACAGTAGGTACGCATGGACTACATTCTTTTGGTTTTATACTAAATTTTAACAGTGATTGCAGTATAAAACCCGAAAAATTATATTCTGAAGTAGATATACCAATAGCTGGAAAATGTAATATTTAATTAGTAACAGAGAAAGATGCAGGAAAAATTGAAAGGAAGATACAAGGACTATTTGAGTTAACAGTTTAAGGGCAAGTAGATCTTTAAATCACAGTAGTTAATCCTTAAGACTGTCATTATCTGTCAATATTAGTGCAATGACTGATGTTCCTTCAAAATGACCAGCCTAAGTCACATGTAAATATTAAATTATTTCTGATGCACTCTGTTTAGGAAAGTAGGAAATTATGCAAAATGTTTTGTAAGCTAGCATAATTCAAACTTTTATGTGTATTGGCTCTTAGATATGCTTCAGTTACTAGAAAATTGACTTATGTGGAATAAACCGTTCCCCAGTGACGCTGGTTAATGTGTGTCCCTGAACTTTAGCTATGGATAAATTCACAAATAGTAATGTGAGTAAATGAGATATTTAAAGATTAGATTCTAATTGTGCACAGACCCTGTTGTGAGAGCATTTCCCTACAGAATTATAAATAACTAAGTTAAAGTAGCTCAAGGAGAACAGTGCATTAGAAGTTCACTCCCCGAGTTAGATCCAAAACAACAATTTTGTTCTAGCAACTGGAATGAAGGGTTTTTGTCCCCTTTACATTCCTTTAATAAATTACACCCTGTGTACTGGGGGCCTCGTACTCTTCTAAACCCTTTGTATATATTAACTAATTGAACTCCGGTAACAACAACTCTGTGAATTAGGCGTTCTTGTTGTTCCCATTTTATAGATGGCAAGGCTAAGACACAGCGAGATTAAGTAACTCATGTTAGTTAATCTGAGCATCCAGCTGCTCAGTCTGGATTAAACTCCTTGGAGCCTGGTACTGTATTCTGTGCTGGCCGTACTGGATCGTTTGAGTTACGCTTTGAATTGCCTCTCACATGCCTCCCTTCTGTGTAATTTATACAGGAGTGTTAATGGGATTTTTGTTAACACTTTTTAAAAAAAGATTTAATTTTATTTATTTATGCATACAAGAACGAGGTGTCAGCCAGAGATGCGAGGGGTGGAAAGATTCACCAGAGACAGAATGGGGAGCAGAACAGTCAGATTGACTGAAATATACTGCTGAGGGGAGCAGCAGGCGAGACAGGAGAGGTCTACTGTGCCATGTGGGAAGCTCCGTGACCAGGTATCGAACTCCTGCTGCAGTGGCTGATGATAGCTTGCTACCACTAAGGCTTAACCCCTGTGCCACCAAGGTCCTCATTCAAGTGCCACCAACTTGTTCTAGTTCAAGTCTTCATCTTTTCTGCCTAGTCTGGGCCAACTTTATTCTGCCCCAATTGTTTCTGGTCTCCAATCCAGTTTATTTAATATTGTAGTGCTACCTAAAGTGATGCTTGACTTTTTGTTTACAATTATGCAAGAGTTTCCCATTCCTTAGCGCGATACTGATATTATTCAAGATTTTGGTTGTGAGCAGGAGAAACGTACTCTGGAACTTTGAGCAGAAAGGGAAAACTATAGCCAGTGCCCAGGTGAGGAACTCTGAGCCTGGGTGGCAGGAAAAACTGGGGCAGGATACTCCTGCTGGCCCCTGCTGTTGCGCCAGGCACAACCTCTGCTGGATTCTTTGCTTGCAACTGCTGCTCCCAGGGTCTATCTCAAGTTCAGTCTCACCAGCATCTCAGTCTTTGTGTCATGTGCTCCAGACTCAAAATCTTAAACGAGGGCATCCATTTGAGTCCTACTCATTTCCCTAAGGGGAAAGGGGTGAGGAGCCTCTTCCCTTAGCTTCTTTAGTGGTAAGGAGATTCCTTCTTTCTGCCAAGATTGACAGCATTGAGAATTACTCAAAATTAGGAAATTGGTGGTACCTGATAGCCAAAGACAATGACAAACACCCCATACATCAGTGATTTACAAACATTTTTGTCTACAACCCAGGAAAGATATATGTGCACGTGCTTGTGCTCACACACAGAGAGACATGACACACACATCCACACACACACACACATGCACACACACACACACACAACTGAAGGAGGTTTCAGGAACAAATACACATGGAAATGTTATAAAATGACCTTTTCCATTATATTCTTGATTTTTAAAATGTGGGGCATGACTCACTAAATTGATTCCAGCTTGAAAACCATACCCTGCAGTGTTCTCTGTGTAATTTATTCAGAATACTTCCAGTGAGTATTTTTATGCAGGAAATGCTTATTTATCTACTAAACAAACCTTTTTGCGATTCTGGCCTCAAAATGAATATTTGCAAAGTAGATACTTGAAGAATGGTACAACAAAGTAGCCCTCCCCCCTGCCCCCAAAGAAGAAAATGTGAACCTGTTTGGTAATGAAAAACAAAACACTTTGTAGTTTCCAAACAGAATAGCATCACCAGAAAGTACCTAGTACATAATAATTTATTGTTTATATAGGTCTTCAGGAAAGTTTAAATTAGTGAGTATTGCTCAAAGTGATGGGATTTAAATTCTTAGTAGTCATTAAACAGGCACGTTCCTTTCAGCAGATATGGGCTGAGAATCTGCACTGGGTGAGGTCCTTCACCAGTTGTTATGAGGGATACGGAGGTGAGCTGGCTTGGGATACTAGTATCCAGAAAATAAAAATTTAATAAAGAAGACAGGATGTAGAACATAGTGGCACCAGGTAGAAAGTTGGAGAATCATACGAAAGAGTAAAGAAAATGTATAGGAGTTCTGAGGATAGTGGCACCCAGTTTCTCATGAGCAGGTTCTGTGGAACCTGTGGAATCCCCAGTGACGAATCTGTCACCCTGTGTCCACCCTGGATCAGCCATAGAGGCCGCTGGGGTTCATACTGACCAGAGGGGTATTTCTGCAGAGATGATTCCCCACTTACTCCCCTTTGTCCTTAGGCTCAGAGTGGATGCACAGTACTGTGCTCTGAATGATTTCATCCAGTTTTGACAAGAAAGCTCCTGTGGACATTATTGAGAGCTCAGCCACAAGTATAATGGTTGACGGGACACACAACCTCTGCGGGACCAAGAGTGGGGTGCAAGAGCTCTAGTGATCTGCAGTGCCAGCCCAGCAGCCAGAGTGGAGATAGGATTTACAGACATGGTTTTGATGGCAGGGCTTGCCTATCCCCTGCTCAGAAATCACAAGCTTTACCTGGGATTCAGCGGTTTAGTCAGTGTCTATTATGTGCAAGTTCTGGAAAGGGACCTTCAGATGCTGAAAGAAAACCACTCTGGCCTAAAAAGCAGCCAGCTTCTGTGAACAAAGCAGAGTGGGGAGTAGTGGGAGATGAGGCATGTTCAGAAACAAATATGAACAGTGAGGACACAGTAGAGAAAGTGTAGGCCTGGGATCTCTGGCCACAGCCAAGTAGGGAGGTTAGCCTTGGCAGGTGTGAACAGGGTGTTTTATGATCCACATGTTATAATTTTGAGTAATGATGACAGTATCTCTCACTCTGCTTTGTTATCAAAGTAGTCTGCTGGTAGTGTATAGTAAGTATTCATCAGAGGACCTCCGTGTACCACTGTTGATTCTCTGCTAAGCACCGCCTCTGCTCTCTAGGAACACGCACCATGGAGATAATACTGAAAGGGAATGGTGTTGTCATCTGTTTTTTCAGAATGAAACTATTTCTGTGTCCTGGCAGATTGCCCATAGTAACAAATTCTTTTGTTATCTGATTATAGCTAATTCTTTTTAAGATGAAATTCTGTCTAAGGGATGCTTTTACTGGTGCCTTCCGGAATAGGGAGTCAATCTGTGAAACAGAGACTAAATATCTATTCCCTGCTGATGGATCTTGCAAGTTCTAGAATGGAGAGAAGGGTGAAGCATCAGCAGAGGGCAAATCGTAATGGGAATGACTCTGAAGCTGGGCTTGGGAATGGGCAGAGTAAGGAGCAAGGTAAAAGTGGATGATGCTCACAGCTGGAGGGCAAACATGGGGCATTCTGCCCCGGATATTGGCAGGAAGAAGTAAAAGCCTTCTGATACCTCCGGGCATCACCCTTTCTGCGACCCCATCAACCATGTAGCAATGAGTCTGTACAATTTTTTTTAATGCGGTGTAATAATGTTAACATTTATTTAATACCCATCTGTGGTGGGTGAGTTTTTGCATCACTTCAAACTCTCAAGATAACCCTGCAAGCTACTGTTACACTGGTTAACAAATTTTTACAAAAGTCATGTTACTGAAATAAAATTAGTCATTTCCTATCAATTTGTATGTGCTCAACATGAATATGACAGTCAAATTCTAATTTTGGCTTTGGGTTTTTTTTGTGATCTGCAATAAATTGATTTTTTTAAAAGATTTATTTATTTATGCATACAAGCTGGGGTAAGGCCAGAGACGTGGGACGGTGAGAGGGATCAGCAGAGACAGAGTGGGGAACAGAACAGGCAGATCGAAGGAAATACACTGGTGAGGGGAGCAGCAGGTGAGGCAGGAGAGGTCTGCCCTACCATGTGGGAATCTCCCAGGTGTTGAACTCGTGTTGCCACTGCTGCGGACAGCGCCACAGTGCAGCACTTAACCGCTGCGCCACCAGGGAGGCCCCCAGCAATAAATTGATGTTTACATCACGAAATGCATGCCAATAGTAATAGGCCTATGGTTAATACCTGTAAAAATCAAGTCATAGACTAGTTCTTAGATTACTTGCTTGTCTTTTGTACAGCTGTTCAGGAATAGAATAGATGGAAGATGGTTTCCATTGTACAAAAGCACAGCCTTAAGACTCAGTTTCAAAGAGTCTAGAAATAGTCTCCATTCTTGTGTGTCATGAGTTATTTCTAAGGTATTCATGAGGCCCTCAATGTCAGAACTGAATACCAGAGTACTTTCCTTTCTGAAGAAAGGCTCCAACTGCTGGTGGTGCTTTTGCTATAAAGTAATTGTGACATCTTCTTCTAGAAGATTCCATTGTTGGAGTCTTGATCCTAACAATTCTGCCTTGTTCTTGGATAAGTCCAAATCACAAACCAGGTCATTTAGTTCTTCCTGTGTTAGTCTGCATGGGGTTGATGATGCACCACAATGAAAATCTGGATCATTGCGTGCTGATGGAACAGGAGAAGAACAGTCAGCTAGCCCTTGTCCTCATCAGATGAACCAAGAGAATATTCTGCTGGAGGTTCTGGAATAGGAAGTCCCTCACCATGTGGAACTGGTCTCAATGCAGACGGAATGTTTGGTTAGACTATTCTCGACTTCTCTTGCTTCGTTATTCTGCTGGAAAGAGGAGGAACCAAGCAGAAGTAACAGTCTTTCATGTGGTTGCTTGGCTCTCTCCACACCATGGGGACTGCAAACGGCATGGATGGTCTTTTGCCATTTAACCACTGTGAAAGCTGTGTTGTACATATAGCACAGTATATTTGCGGGGCCCAAGGCTTGTCTTGGTCATCAACCTTGTATACAAAGTAAAGATGATAAGCCTTCTTCACTTGAGAAGTGATACTTTTCTTTTGGTTGGCAAATGTCACTTCTCCACAAATAGAGCAGAAATTGTCCACGCTATTAACACACTTTCGAGGCATTACTGTTCTGTATTGTGCCTAAATGGATAAAATAATAACAGTTATATGGAACAGTAGCTTCAACTGTCTCGCACAAAGTCTGAAATATTTTCAATTCTCAACCTTTCTGACAGGGCTTTCTATAGTGCACTGCTGACGTCAGCTTACTTCAGCAGCCGCCTGGCAGTAGTATTGTATTGCATCAGAAAATGATGCAATCAACTCTGGATGATGTGTGCATGATGGTATTATGCATGCGATGCAATATTATATCGCGGATTTAGGATGTTGTTGCAGTCCTACTGGATAAATTTACACGGTGAAACATAAAAAATGAGTTATATGAAATATCTTTAAAACGAGAGCTAATAAAAATTTTCAGGGTTATATTCATGTTCAGCACACCAAGATACTACAGATTAGGGCCTTTTAAAGTCAGTAACTATCTCACTGTTGACCAGTGTTATCAGCCACATTAAAGTGCAGATGAAGAAACAGTATAAAATAAGTGAGGGGCTTTATAGACAGAGGATGACACAGCCCAGATTCAGGCTGCCTCATTCCTCACCCCTTGTTCCAGAGGAACTTCTGTTCATGAGTGGCGCTATATGGCATTCTGAGAGGCTTGACAATAGGCAGGTTTTTACTACTTCTGTAAGTACTGATGCAGGGAACTGTGCTTTCCTGGTGGTTTGCTGTCTGGTAGAACATGCTGAATCATCCCAAGTTGCCACTCCACAGACAGCTGGTAAGTCTTAAGATCTGATTCAAGTGAAGCAGAATTGATGAGATTCTTCTGAAATTGTGGCATCATTTTCATTAAACAAGCTCAGTTTCTTTGAAAATGTACCTATCTTTTGTTGCGCTATGGATGTCACCCGCTCCATTCACCCACTCAGCCACTGGTGAAACTGGGGTCAGCTTTTCTCTGAACAGATCAGAAATAATAGTGTTTTTCCTCCTGCTGATTCAGCATCAGCTGTCCTGTCATTTCAATAAGAACAGACAATCTGTTGAGTTTCCAGACATCCAATACAGTGATATTTTCATATTGCTTAAATACTAAATTTAAAATGAAGTCTGCAGATCTTTTAAAATGAGTTTGTAGTTTTAGATCTTCATTAAAATGACCTAATTCTTCACGTTGCTCCATTTTTTTCTTTAAATATTACATAAGAAAGTGGTGTCCTTAAATTTTTTAAACTGTTATTATAGCACTTAGTCTTGTGATAAGAAATTACAATTCTCTGTTCAAGCTTCCACATTCCAAACCTGCTCTTCAGAGGCAACAGACTCCAGATGATTTTGTGTTTCCTCTACTATCTATTTTCTCCACTCTCAGAGTATACTCTGCTTCTGCCTCTTTTTCCACAATCACCAATTGGTTTCTATTTCCAGCAGGGAAAGTTTAGCTCTCTGACTGCAGGTTCTCAGCCTTCCTTTCCCCCAGCCTTCCAAAATGTGGGTAAACCAGCAGGACTGCTTATTTACATGTCATTTACTGATGGTCCCATTAGTGTATTATGATGATTCATTTCTTTACTTTGCAACATTTTTCCCCCCTTTGGTTTCTCCAACTAAGGTTTATACATGCCACATGGGGCATTGCTAGTTGCTGTGTAATAGCTATTTCCTTTTCCTCTTTGCTGGCTGAGACCCAATTTTGTTCTGATGTCCACCCCTTTGCCACTTACTCATAACTCCCAATTATGCCAAACCAGTATCAATGACCACTCTCCACTGAGAGAGAGCCTGCAGGAGTTGCTTCTGGGGATGATTTCTTTGTTCTTTTTTTTTAAGGGTTAATATATATTTTTATTGTTATTTATATCTTTTACATTTTGTATTCCCCTTGGGTAACCCACCACCAATTCACCCATGATCCATCTCCGTGGTCCTTTGTGTTCTATTCTACTCCATTTTGTGCCCTTATCCGCCCCCTCCCCTGCCCCCCCCCCAAGTGTCTCTCTCCTATTTGGTTTCCCTATAGTCCTGTTATAAGTGAAACCATTCGATATTTTTCTCTTTCTTTCTGGCTTGTTTTGCTGAGTATGATCCCTCTATGTCGCTGCAAATTGCATGTGTTTATATTCTTTGAATGCTGAGTAGTATTCCATTGTGTATATGTACCACATCTTCTTGATCCAGTCATCTATTTTTGGACATCAAGGCACTTCTCCAAAGAAGAAGAGTAAATGGCCAACAGATACATGAAAAAAATGCTCAACATCACTTATAATCAAGGAAATGCAAATCAAAACCACTATGAGATACCACCTCACACCTGTGAGGATGACACACATTAAAAGTATAGGCAACAACAAATGCTGGAAAGGATGTGGAGAAAAAGGAACTCTTCTACACTGCTGGTGGGAATGTGAATTGGTCCAACCACTATGGAAAGCTGTATGGCGATTCCTCAAACTGCTAAACATGGAGCTTCCATATGACCCAGCAATAACACTTTTGGGAATCTACCCAAAGGACACAAAAACACTAATCCAAAAGGATACATGCACCCGTATGTTCATTGCAGCACTGTTCACGATTTCTTTGTTCTTAAAAACACAAATAGGAAGAAACAATCTCCCCTATCACTTGGAGAAAAGAGTTCCAAGAACCTGCAGAACACTTAAACACAAATATCTGAACACAACAGGACTATCCTTTGCATTTTCTCCCCACAATCTTCTGTTCTGCTCCACACTGAACTGGTTTGATTCAGCAACTCTGCACCATTGTTTTCTTAGATTTTCTTTTGGTCCCCCTCCCCTGTCTTCTTCATTTATATATTCATTCTACAGAATCATATTTTTTATAGATTTGAGAAGAAAGTATACATACATTGCATATATTTGAGTCACTGTGTTTAAAAATTATTTTTTTCTGAATTCATACTTCCTTGATAGTTTAGCAGGATATAGGATTTTGTGTGAAAATCTTTATTGCTCAGACTGTCCCCTGACTTCAAATATCTGTTACAATTCAGGAATCTGTTAGCAGTGTGGTTCTTTTTTACTAGTGATTTATTTTTATCTCTCTGGAACTTCTCTTTATTCTTAGGACACTGAAATCACATGATACTATGCTTTGCAATATGCCTATTTTTCTTTTCTAGACCCCTGGTGGGCCTTTCTGAACTGGATACTTGTGTTATTTAGTATTGAGGATTTGTCCTGTTTTGTTTCTTTGGTTATTTTCCCCTCTTGTTTTCTGTCTTCCTTCCATCCCCCATATTTTTAAAATTTAGATCTCCTACATTGATAGTAATAATCTATCTTTATTAAGTTTTGCTTTTTGGGGAGTTCTAATATCTAAAAGGTTTTCTAGATTTTATCTTTGAAATCTTCTATTGGTTTTTGCATTTTAATTGTCATATTTTTAAAGTTTATGATTTCTGATTTGTTCTCTGTCTCTTTGTATATAGCACCCTATTCTCGTTTTATAAACATTCGTCCCTGAGGGAATTAGAGTTTTGGAATATTTTCATCTGCCCTCTAACTGGTGAATGAATAAACAAAATGTGGTATAGCCATGCAATGAACTACTACTTAGCAATAAAAAGGAACAAAGTTCCTTTTTGTGTGTAATAATGTGGATGAAACTGGAATCCAATATACAATATTATTAATAATATATATATAATATAATATAAAATATATAATATTATAATATATATAATACATAATATATATATATAATATTTTGGAAAAGCCAAAAGTATAGGGAAAAAGAATAGATCAGGATTTGTTCATGGTTAGTGGTTAGGGAGGGACAGATTACAAAGGGGTGACAAGAAAATGTTTTGGGATTAGGCAACTGTTTTGTATTTTGACAATGTTGGTGGTTAGTCTGTGCATTTTGGGGGTCATTCTATGAAAAATTCATAGAAGTATACCAAAAAGAGTGAATTTTTTCATATGTAAATGAAAAGATAATTTTAAAAAGGTCTTCTCTAATTTTAAAATGAGTTTTCTTTCTTACATATTTGGGAGTGTCTAAGAGTGAGGCACTAAAAAGCTGATTAGAATCTGGAGTCTTTGTGGTATGTGTTGTTTGCCTTGTTCTAGTTGAGATGGGGTCGAAAAGCAATAAAATATTTACACACATCCGTTTATACTCACACACAGACACATACAGTCACACATACATACATTCACACATACACACAAACTCATACTAACACTCATCCATATTCACAGGCATGCACACACACACAAACACACACACACACACATTCACACACTCACACACCAACATACACACTCATTCATGGAAGTCCAAGCAAAGAAGTGGACTGCTTATTCTTTTCTTCTTTCCGAAATCAATTCTTTTTCTACTTTAATGCACCGTCAGTTTTCCTCTTCTCCCTCCTTTTGTCTTCTAATCGCCTGGTTTTCAGTAGGAAATGGATAATTCACATTAATTTTCCATTATTATTATTTTCACATTAATCAGAGGCCTGGTTGTCACAAGGGTACCATGTTCCTTCCATCTTTCTTGAAAAGTACTCCAGGTATGGGGCTCGGGAGTGCCGCTGCAGGACAGCCACCACTGTTGCTCAGGAATCCTACCCCAGCCTATCATCACCACAGCTTGGGAGAGGTTTTCTTCCATCACTGAATGCATCACAACTCCTGTTGACACCAGAGAGAGATTGGGTAGGGTTCTGATAAAGGCGTTCCTTTGTTTTTTCCTCCCCATCAGAGTTTTCCTTATGCTTTAGTTAGAAAGACCCACAACAATACATATGAAACATATTTTTCTGGTCAGGAAGAGGATAGTCAGTGTGTAAGCCTGCTGATCCCAGAAATGGAGTAGAGGACTGTCTGGCTGCTGCTGCTGCTGCCTTGGAAGGCTGCCCCTATCGTGGAGCAGTCTGGGGACACAGATCAGGATCCTTCCCAGAGGCTGTCAAGACCACATGCGAGAGAGGGCAAGATTCACGTCATGGCTCCCATTTTCATGCCTAAAATATGTGAATATGTATTGTACATGTAAGAGATGCGACTATGAGTCACCAATGAAACTGACTAATTATATTTTTAGTAATTTTATTTAAAATTAAGAAGCATGAGATATCCGAGCAGTCCTTTGAGAATCTTTCATTAAAATGGATGTATGAGTATCTCACATTATTTAACAATGAAATTCTAAAGTGTAATTTTTGATATTCAAAACATGCCCATTAAAAAATCACACTTTTCTCCTATGTAAGTCTAAGATTGAAAAATCCACAAAAAATTGAACAAGGAATTAGATAGAAAAAGAAAACTAAAAACAAAATAGTAATAATATATCCTCATCTATCATTAATCACCCTAAATGTAAATGGACTGAATTCATCAATCAAAAGGCAAAGATTAGCCAGTTGGGTCAAAAACAAAAGCTAACTTTCTGTTGTCCCCAGGAACCTTATCTGAACTCCAAAGTAAAGGATTGGAAAACAATCCTAAAAGCAGTGGGACCCTTGGTGGTGGGCTACCCTAGGGGAATACAAAATGTAAAAGACATAAATAACAATAAAAATATATATTAAAAAAAAAAAAAAAAAAAAGCAGTGGGACCCAGAAAAAGGCAAGGGATAGCTATGCTTATATCAGATAAAGTAGATTTCCAACCAGAAGGTAGCAAGAGATAGAGACAGACACTATATAATGATGATGGGATCAATCTATCAGGAAGGCATAAAACATTAACATTCACCCGCCAAATGAAGGAGCTTCAGTGTGCATGAGGCAACTATTATCAAATTTGAATCAGACATTGGCAGCAACACAGTGGTGGTTAGGGAATTTCAACACTCCACTTTCACCAATGGACAGGTCATATCCTCATCTATAAAATAAAATAAATAAGGAAATAGTAGCTTTAAATGAGGAATTAGAAGAGAAGGGCTTAGTAGACATTTATAGGACACTGCAACCTAATGGGTCCATTACCCTTCCTTAGAAGTTCCAAACATGATAACCCCAAATGCCTTTTTCTTTACATAGAATAATTAATGAAAATTTGGGCACTCTTTAGAAGAGACTCTAGGAGGTGAAAGTGTGTACTTTTTCATTTAGTTGGAGGTTTTTGCCAAGCAAACTGCATGTCACTCTAGCAATTTTTTTCCTTGCTTTCTGGTTATTACAAACTTATTGGCTTGGGTGGCATCATAATGTTAAATATGTAACTTCATTCTTCTAGATAGTCAGTTCATATGACAGTCAAAGGTTATATGCCTCTGATGAAAGATAAAAGAAATTCACCTTCCAGGAAAAAAAGCCATTTGAAAGAGCCCTCTTTTAGTGACCTCAGCAGGCTTTTGAGCTGGAGGTGATTCTTACTTTATCCTCGATGATGTTAGAATGATTTCTTTCTTCCTTTTAGATTGCTGACAGCCCCTGAGGTTCATAGCATATAGTCCTGCAAATAAACGAGGATCCTGTGCCTCTCGCCTCATGAATGCTGAGGTCCATTCCTCAGGTCTAACACACACAGAAGAGTCTAGGGTGTAGGGCTCCAGCATGCCTGCTGCTTTGAAAGAAATCCTTGTGGAGAAGCTAGATTGAGCGGAGCTTGGCAGAGGGCTTTGAGACAGTGCCTGTGCTGCTCACTCAGCCTGTACCATGCCAGCACCCCCACCTGCACTCCTCAGCAGTCAGCCTCTCTCCACCTGCTCAGGCAGCTTTAAGAATTCCCCTGCTACTGTCTGACCTGCCCATCTACACTGTAGAAGTGAATTAGGCTGTAGGACTGGTGGTAGGAAAGAAAGTGGGGTGGCGGGTTTGATGGGAGTATTCACATAAGGCGTTTGTGGTTAGAAATGAGGAAGGGAGGGCCTCCCTGGTGGTGCAGCAGTTAAGTGCTGCGCTGTGGAGCTGTCTGCAGTGGTGATGCAAGTTCGACTCCCGGCCCAGGAGATTCCCACATGATGCGACAGACCTCTCCTGCCGTGCTCGCTGCTCAGCAGTGTATTTCTGCTATTCTGCTTTCCACTTTGTCTCTGGTGAACCCTCTCGCCAACCCATGCCTCTGGCCTGCACCCCAGCTTGTATGCATAAATAAATAAATAAATCTTTAAAAAAAAAAGAAATGAGGAAGGGAACATATTAATGAAATACTGTTAGTGTTCTTGGGCAGATGAATAAATAGGAAGAGATCTCCAAATCTAAGACTGGGCCCTCAGTTGCATTCAGTTATCAGGCATGTGGTGTAGGCTGTGAAGCAACCAGGTTTGAGTTCACAGGCCATATAGCCACCAAAGAAAGAGAGAGAACATGCCTCTCAAATACACGTTTAAATTTAAGAAAAGCCCTGCTGCCCACTCCTCCAGTAAGCCTATAAATAACAGAAACCTTTGGCTACCATTTGAAATGCCTGATGTAAATACATTTCCTTTCCTGTAAGTCAAGAAGTGCTTGCTTATTTGGAGTCCCTGTTTCCAATTAATAAATAAAAATGCATAATAATGCTATTGGAAGAGTTTGGATCTTACCTATTATTCCATAGATAGAATATTAGTTTTCAGTATATTAGCTTTTTCCATCTGTCTCATGAAGTAATGGCAGAGAATTTATCATCAACTCTTGATGGTCAAATCCTGCTGTTCTTGCTGACTTTTGAAACTGCCAGTCTTTTAAACTAGATGATAACATTTTCTTCCTTCACTATAAGAGATAACTCCCAGTTTTTCTGGTCAGCACATAGGGATTGCAAAGATAAATGAAATCCATGGATAATCCCCGGTCTCATTTTACTTATTATTTTGCCCTCTTTCCTCATGAAATCCTTTTTAGAGTCTGGAGTGTTATCCAGATTGGGGTTTCATAGTGGCTTCTTTTCCTTAGCATTTTAGCCCTGAGAGTGGGGAGTGGGGAGGAGGGGACAGCATAGAGCATAGGAAGCGGGCACTGGGGGCAGAATGGTCCATTGACTCCAGCTTCACCTACAAATTCAATATCCAGACTTTCAATGATGCAACACTTCTGGTATATATGATTGTTGGATAGCCAGCTGGAGTCTTCTAAAACTACACAAACACACATACTCACACCCATGCATGTATGTATGCACGCATACACACAGACATTCATAAATTACAAGAAGGACCTAAGGCCTTACTTTTGCAGTCCCTCAATTGGAATTTCTGCCTCTCCTAATAATGTGACACTCAGTATTTCTGTTGAATAGCAGATTTTATGATAGTCTGCTTTGTTTGGTCACCAGAGTTATTAGCTGTATGCACACTATATCCATTTTCTCTCAGGAAGTTGTTGATTTCTCTACTAAGGCCTTTTATTTATCTTTCTTTTCCTGTTGCTCCTTGCACTATGGTTTTATTGTTTACGGTTGGTGCTCAATACTTGAATACCTCTCAGAGCCCTGTCGAGTCCTGTGTCCACTCTGTCTCTCTCCCCTTCATAGGGTGCGAACCTTGTTCAGGGAGGCTGTGGTCTGCTAAGGGGGTGAGCGAGTGCTATTCAGGCATTGATGAAAATAAGTTCCTGTTGTTGAGTAAACTTTGTCCAATTAAAAATATTTTTGAATCACTGTTGTCTGCTAGCAATTGTTTTAGTTTGAGAATAGAGGAAGCGATGCCTGCTCTTCAATAGGATGTGTGTATATAGGATGAAGGGAGGCAGATAGTGAATGGGCAGATAACCCGAGAATCAGATAACTTTGGAGGCTGAGAAGTGCATTCTAAACAGGGTGATCCTATGTCCAGTTTATACCTGCTGTCATGGCATTCTGTTTGGTTTAGCAGTTTTGGACTTTCAAAAGTGTCCTAGTTTCATACAAAAACTTGGTTGTGAACATTGCAGTAGCTTTATTTATAATTGCCGAGGCCTGGAAACAACACAAGTGTCCTTCAACTTAGGAATGAATAAACCAACTGATGTGTAGCACGGATTCTTGTGTAGCCACAAAAAGGAACACATTACGGATAACTGAATCTCAGATGCACTGTATTTGGTGAAAGAAGCTAGACACAAAACGTGTACACTTTAGAGTCACATTTAAACAACATTCTGGAAGAGGCAAAATTGTAGCAGCAGAGATCAGGTCATTGGTTGTCCTGGCTGCAGTCTTGGAAGAGCTGACTCACATAATGGATTGGGGGAATTTTTAGCTCATAGAACTGGTCTGTATCTAAATTGTGTTGGTAGTGACCACAAAGCTATATATATTTGCTAAAATTAGCAGATCTGTATGGTAAAAAAGGTGAATTTTACCATATTCAAATTATGCTTTGGAAAACTATCAGAAAAATATTTCTAAGCAAGAAATAAATGCCTATATTTGAATGGTAAATGATCCGTCTTTCTAGTTATGAAGCGCTTGGGGAAAGAAAAGATGGAGCAGGAAACAGGGAAATGGGGGATAAAATAAAGGTTGACACTGTTTTTTTCTTGAGCTCAGTATGTATTTATTCAACAAATAATTATGGGCATCAAGTTGGGCCATACCCTGGCACGTAATCCAGGCATAGCAGATGCATCAATAAATAAAACAAATCCTCTCACTGAGTTTAGTGTTCTCTATTAAATTGCAAATGTGCATACCTGTTTCCACAGTGATTCTGCCTTTAAAACGACTTAAGGAAATGGGGCTTCAATAAAGACAAGTATTTAGCAGTTTTCTGTGAAGAATTATTTTAAAAGGCAAAATCTGAAGTCTGGTGATAGGGGGATTAGCAAGTAAATTATGGTAAAGTGACCATTAAAAATTATAAAGTATTTACTCTGTGTATTTACTTGTGTGTCCATCACATGCAAAGTGAAAAATTGGAGCCACAGAACTCATTCTCTAATTGTAAAATAAATGTGGTTTATGCTACACATAAAAATCTGTTTCTTGGGGGTGGCAATAGGGAATTTTGGTATATTTTTATTACTTTTATATAAGATCCATCTCTCTTATAATTGACAGTGTGAATGCTTTTATTTTGGAAAAATCATTAAAATAAAAAATAAAATAAATAATAAGCATAATAGGCAAGGAATTACTACACCGTATATTTTCTGGCTGAAATTCTATCCTGGAAAGGATTTTTTTTTTTTAAGGGGAAAGCAAATATTTTTTTGCTGGCAAATGGAAATGAGGCCTTTTCTTGTCTTTTAAAAAAATTATTTATTTATTTATTTATAGATATTATTACATCATTGCTCATTTTTGAACAGTGCTTGCTTTCTTTTCTCAGGTGTAGTCCCCATAGAATTCCCACCACCATTTCACCTGTGCCTCATCAGCATAGCCCCTTGTGCTCTTCCTGCCCTTGTTTTGATCCCCTCTCTCCCCTGCAGAATGTCTCTGATTTATATAGCTGCCTGTTTATTTTTGTTCTGTTTTGTTTTTTATTGTTTTTTCCCCCTATCCTTTATTTGGACCCCCCCCTTTTTTTTTAAGGAATACATCACATTTTTATTGAAGAGGCTTTAAATACCAATTAATATAACATTTTGCTTAAATTTAAATCACACTGGGTTAATCTATGAAAAATCAAGTTACCCCTTTCCCTGGTCCTCTATAAAGGAGAAAGTAATAGTTTTTCATTTATGTGATTCTTCTTCACTTACTTTAAGTAAAATAAAAAGTAGCCTTTTACTGTCTAAAAATATAAAAAGATAGTATTTTTAAAGTGTTCTGGTTATATATTAGAATAAAATGTTATATACTATTCAGGTTACATATATGGATAAGAAAAATAAAGCAGACTTCAGAGGGCAGTTTTATTTTACATTATTTGGCACGATGTCACAGAATTCAGCACCACAGATAGCTACAGGGTCCCTGAACATTTATTTACCATCTCCTAACCAATAATTCAACTTTTAACCACAATGTGGTGACACTAAACTTATAAAGTTAATTAGTCTACAGTGCATCATTTAGGCTACCTAAAATTATGCTTATTGAGAATAAACATATACAATATTTTGAAATTAGACCAAGAACTTGGCGATTCCTAATTGCAGTTGCAAAAAACCCAGTGGAATAAGATTACTATGAAACTTTCTAAAACAGATGAGCACAGTGACTTATATGTAAATATTTGCATGCAACTTCATATAAAATGTGGTGGAATATTATAGACTCCAAATATATGCTCACCAAAAAGTAAACTAAAATTTAAAAGCTGGGATTTTATGCATTAACATTATACTTGTCTTTAAATTTTGGGTTTATATCCTATACATTTTTCTATATCCTAAGATTCTGAAGGTTTTTAAATTTCTAAATAAATATCACAAATATAAATGAAGCCATCATGATCGGAATTATTTTTCTATATAATCTTCCCTAAATATGCTGGTCCAGCCATGCTGAGGTGAGGATGGGAGGGTGCCTGACCAGGTGTCCACTTGGGAAGGGTGGTTTTACAATCTCTCTAAAGTAAAAGAATGGGGAAAAGAACTGGACCCATGCTGTATTGGTGTAAACATTTGCTCTTTTAAGTTCAAGTTGGGAGGAGCTTGCTTCATCTCAAGTGCCTGCTATGTGCAAGATGCTATCCCTGTCCCTGCTCAGGAAACAGGAGTGTCTAGTGAACTTATAGCATAGTAATTGAAATAAGATAATGTTACTGTAATAAAAAGACACACTTAACTATAATAAAATAAGAATTTTATATAAGAAGTATAATTAAGTAAATTTATAGTATGACAGTACCAAAGGAAAGATGTAGGGATTTATGACAAAGGAAGACAATGTCTAGTTACTTCTGTAACTTTTGGGGGGAGAATAGAAGAGAAAATTTGGAAAAGGCTTCAAGGGGGAGGTGTTCTTTGAGCTCAGAAAGTAGAGTTATTGGGTAGGGAGAACTATTTTACTTGGCAGGTGTATTTTAAGTAGAAGGGTAAAGAGGATTAGGTTTGTAAACATGTGGGCCCAGCTCTTATCAGACCTTGAATATCAAGCTGAGAACTCTGGCTTTAACCTGTTGTTCACCCAGGTTAACACAGTCCAGTTAGTGGATGGCACAGAAATGGTAGCTCTCCTGAATGTTTCTTTATCTGAGAATGCCTTTCATGCTGTTCTGAACAGAACAAACATGGTAACAGGAAATTGAGGTGCAGAATGGATGAAGAAATTTTATCTGAGCCCCTAAATGCTATCAGTTCGCTTAATGATTCAAAAATGTATATTCAGTCAAGTGAAAAAGTTCTAGATGAGATGGTCAAACCATTACCAGAGATTGTGAGTTGGGGAGAGCTAAAGAGAAGCCTGATTGTGAGAGATGGCAGGGAAGTGCTCTGTTCGCAAAGATGGGTACTGAGCTCAAATTACACACAGTGAGCCTGCTGCTGAGCCCAGCTGCATTTTGTTTTTTTTTTTTGAAATGTAGGGTCACTGTTTTTAAAGATTTGTTTTATTTATTTATGCATACAAGAACTGGAGTGTAAGCTAGAGTTGTGTGTGGGGTGTGTGTGTGAGAAGATTCACCAGAGGTAGAGTGGGGAATAGAACAAGCAAATCTACTGAAGCACATTGCTGAGGGGAGCAGCGGGGAGACAGAAGAGGTCTGCTGCGCCATGTGGAAGCTTCCTGGTCTGGGATCAAACTCATGCTGCAGTGGCTGGCAATAGCTTGATAGTGCTGAGACTTAACCCCTGCGCCACCAGGGAACCGCACCCCCCCACCCCACAGCTGCATTTTAAAATGCATTGATAACCGGCAAGTTATGTGTACTGAGAAAAATAGTGGTCTTTAGGAGGATGTTGCCAAGTACATAGAACAGGTCGTGGTAGAACATCTTCAGTTTCTTTCTTCATTTTCTCTTTCTTTTGGAGGAGAGGTGATGTCCTAATTACTTCAGTAACATGTTTGACAAGGTTTCTTCACTCATGTTCTTGTTGACAAGATCTGTGCAGTGAGCAGAGGAGCGTCTGTGAGAACCTGCCAAGAAGTGCTTATAAGCAGTGAGGGATATCATGGACTTGCTTCCCTCTGGCACCTGGTGCTGCTGCTTTGTCCTCTGCCCTATTCTGCTGACCTTGGTATCAGTGCAACTGTGCTTACCTCTTTGAAGATGGTATGAAAACAGAACAGATTGCAAATATTTTGGATGAAAACTTAAGGGTGGGCCCAGGACGTATTAAATAGAGTAGAGCAGTGGACCTAGACTAGCAAGATGAAGTTCAAGTGGTGTATTATTTTGGTCCTCCGTCCTCCCCATGGGTGTCAAAAGTCGGTTACAAATTTCTAGGTTTGAATCAATGTTGTTTAAGAGAAACTCATATGGCACTTTGGCATTTTAACTGATGATATGGAATTTACAGGGTGATTTATATGCTCGTGAAGAGATCACTGTTTTAGATTGTGCAGGAAGAGGTGTGTTTAAGAGAACGGAACTCTTGCTTGCCTGTGAAGCTGGATGGTACCCCTGGGGCAGGAGTGTTGTGTGCCTCTCTGTATGACTGTTTAAGAGGGAGGAACTTCAGGCTCCCTGATGGGGTGCTTAAATGGTGGGAGTTTTCAAAAACTGCGCCAACAGTTAGGAGAATCTGAGTTCTTTAATAGGAGAATAGGGAGCATAATTGCTCTTTATAGCTACCTAAAGGGCTTTCCAAAGTAGAGTGTAGCACTTTTCAGCTCTAAGAGGCTGATCTTGGCTTCAGGCTAGTCTGAAGCTGGCTCTGCAGAGAGGTGTGGTGGACAGCCTAGAAATTTCCTGACCGTTTCCGTTCTAACACTAGGGGGAACTACTTGGAAGTCTGTTAAGCATCAGATAGGTTATGAACCTAGAGAATCTTTACATCTCCCTTGGACTTAGCTCTTTGTGGTTTTTTTTTTTACAAGACAAATCTCGTAAATGATTATTGGTAACTTTTCATAGTCATGGATGTGAAACACGTCAAAGTTACATGGCTCATTCTGGAAAATATGGCAGTTAGTTGACATATTTGCATTTTTTATTTAATCACATTCTCCTGTGTTACAAGTCTGACTTTTAAAGATCATGTTTATATTTGGGGACAAATGTTTATCTTAGTAGAATGCCCTGGATCGAAATGTAGATCGAGACGAAAACTTTCTTATATTGACTCTGCTTGACTTCTGGCAGAGTGTTGGGGTTCAGGGGGAGATGTAAAATAGGCATGAAGGAGCGGTAGCAGGAAGTGTTGCCTTCTGTAATTAAAAAAGGCTTTTCTATTTTCTTTTCCTGCCTCGAGCAGCTCTCTCTTCTATTTTGGTTTCTGGTTTTGCTTTCCCATTCCTGTCCTTGGGATAATGCCTCTTCCTTTTGTTATTAATGTATAATCTGTACAATTTCACTAATAGACAGCTTTTCTCTTTACAGCCTGTGCTTTATGCATAGTTTTATCTTCTCTCTGTTTCTGCTCTGCCACTTCTTAGCTGCATCACTGTGGAATGTTACTCTCCATGTGGTTTCATGTCTTTACCTGGATAGAGAAAAAAATTAAGGGGATGTAAGATTTATCTCTTGAGGCCATTACAAATTTTAAATAATTAAACTTAAATTAAAATTAAATTTTACATAAAATGAATTATAATTTAAAAATTAAAATTTACAAATAAGTAAAAGTGCTAAGACTAATACTTGACTCCTAAGAGGTTCTTTCTAGCTTTCTATACCCCTTACCAGTGGGTACCATTTACTGTTTTCTGACAAAGGCAAAGAACAAAACAAAACTATTATGTAATTCTTTAAAAATTGGAATGCAACTCTTTCCAGCAGGATGCTGATTTTGCACCTGTTTGCTACTCTACAGAGAGTGGATTATGGATTTTGGTCTCTGATGCTCTGGTTTTGTTCATCCCTACTAAAAAGAATGTGTTTATTTCTCCCAGCCTGCACAACTGAAGCCAAAAAGAGCTCTTGTCTTCAGGCTTGTAATTCTGTCCACAGAGAATTAGAGATACTCACTTTCTGTAGATGACTCATATTTGAGGAATTTCTTGCTTTCCTTGACTTTCTGGGATACCTGTTTCTCTACCCAGGGAGCATAGACTTTTTTAGATGGCTGTCTTATTGATTTGCCTACATGGTTTCTCTATTTGTGCCAAGAGCACTTATACCTTTAAGGAAAGCACTTTTAAAATTGAATAAGGAAACAAATATGGATTTGTTGAGAATGTCTCGGTTAGGGAAGCAAGACTTGGATCAGAGTATCAACACTAGGCTTGAGCAGTGTGTGGACTAGGCTGGACCTGAGGGTCCACTGGCTTGCTGAAGAGAGAGAAGTGCCATATAATCTTCAATGCCAAGAACATCTGAAGGTTTATTTAAGTTAAAATATAAGATATCGTAAAGTTCATAAAGGGACCTAAACTATTCTAGTGGATCAGGAAGGCTTCATGGGAAAGGGGTGCAAACTGAAGATTGCAAAGAATTTATTTGGGCGAGGTTGGGAGAAGACTCCACGTTTTATGCAGATGGAAGAGCATGTGCAAAGGTCCTGATACAAGGAGGAAGGAACGTGGTAATTTGTAGAATGAGGACAGTGTGGTTGCAACCTAGAGAGTAAGAGGGTGAATGGTGGAAATGCGGCTATAAAAGTTTGGAGGGGTTGGCTCATGTAGACCTTGCAAGGTGAAGTAGAATTTCCTCCAACTATTTATTTTGAAAAATTTAAACCTATCCATAAGTTACAAATTAGTACAGTAAGTAATATAGATTTTTAAATTGTTAACATTTTCTAATAGTGTACTGTTTCTCTCCTTCACAAACACATGGATGTATATGTGCATACTATGTGCACACACATTTTTCTCTTTGCTGAATCACTTGAGAGTAAATTACAGATGTCATATGTAAAAGCATGTATCATCTAAGAACAAAGATTATTTCCAGTATAACCACAATACTATTATATGTCAAGAAAGTTAGAAGTGATAAAATTCCTTTGACTAATATGCAATCTGTATTTAACTCTCTAATTGTTCCCATATGTTTTGTTAACTTTTAAAGGATCCAAAATCTAATAAAAAATCATGCACTGCACATAGATATCTATTTGGAGGACAAATTTGCACCAGTTGTTTCGTAAAATATCCATCAGTTTAAATTTGTCTGGTTGTTTCTTTGTGATTAAACTTGAGCTGAACATTTATAGGTGATGTGATGCCCTGAGAAATAGCTAGCATCAGGAGCACGTGGTGTAGTTTCCATTATTATGGTGTTGAATTTAGTCACTCTGTTAAGATGATATCCTCCAGATTTCGCCATTATAAAGATAAAATTTTCTTTTTGTAAGAAATAAAGTATTCTAGAAACCAGTAACCTAAGATTGTGTAAATATTCTATTCCCCAGCAATCTCCCACCCAATGATTTTTAGCAACCATCATCCAAGATATTGTTCCTGTGACAACTGCAAAATGGTGTTTTTTTCTAATTCTATAAATTTTTCTGTATTAGTTGGTATTCTGTGAAGAACAACCTGCTTTTCTCCTTTACTCTTTCTAATCACTATCAGTTTTATTCTTATGGACTTCTAAATTTAAATGTAAGATTTAATGTGTATTTATAATATGTTTATAACACTAATCATTTTGATATTTCAATTTTCCCATATTTGACCAGCAAAAGCTAAAAGGTTTTGTGCAAATATCTATATTAAGTGAATGAAATAATTGTATGAAATTGATAAATAAATCTGTGTGCATCGTGCTGTTTGCTCCTGACAACCTGTATTTGTTAATCTAACATGATTGTGTTTTTAATTTTTCCTAGGTTTCATGGACTAACTGGCTCTCATTCAGCAGGAACTTAACAAATAAGTCATCTTGCCGTTTATAAAGACAATGCTTGAGTTTAAAACCATTCTGGAATGATTAAAGCAGTATCACAATGTGACACTGTCAGGGGGCAGCAGGCAGCTTGAGAATTTCCTATTAATCAAACAGCAGCTTGAAAGAATTCCCTTCTATTACATAGACTGCATGGCGAGCAGCCTCCACTGACAGGTTGAAAATGAGTGTCCCAGTGGCTCCTAAGAAATCATGTTACACTCAGTTACGGGACAACAGAAATGGAGCACAAAATAATAATGAGAGTATCTTAAGTCTAGGCGATACAAATGCCAATCAAATCATGTTGGGGGTCAGTTCTTCTCATGATGACTCTGAGACATGTGACCTGACAGATGAAATTGGAAATGCAAATTCAGGCAAGCCAGAAAATAGTACCCTTTTCAATAAGGAATTTCATCAACTTCAGGACTTTGGACAAGGATCTCAGCCTGGCCCCACTGGCCTGAAGGATTTTAAATTTTCTTTGAGTGTTTGTAGAGAACTAAATGAAGAGCACACAATGGAGAGAGGTACAGACATCTCACAGACCCCTCGGAATATACAGGGACCAAGCCTGTCAAGTAGGAGGAATGTTATGGGTGAGGCCAGTCCAGAAGTTTTGGCTAAAAGGGATGCTGAAATTCCCCGGCATGTTCCCAAGGATAAACTGGCAAAGACCCTTGACAATGAAGAATTGAGAAGGCATTCTTTGGAGAGAGCAGGCAACTCTGCTGGTGGAGTGGATATATTCATGAGGGGACATGTTGGGAGCCTGACATGGCAGCTTCCACAGCCTGCACCCCTGGACTCCCCTGAAACCCCACACTATGTGTCAGGTAGTGAGGAGGGAGTTCAGAAGACATTGACAGTCCTTTCTGTAGGGGCAGCTTTTCCTCCAGTGGACAGTACCTCAGAGGGAAAGAATGTATGTCATCCTAAACCATCTACCTCAGAAACCAAGGAGACCACCCCCTTAGAGGCCCAGATGGAGAGGGGGCGTGGACTGAAAGTCGGCAGAGAGAGCACATCACGTTCTTCCCATCCAGAGCCTGCTCTGAGTAAGCCAGAAGCACATTTAGGTCAGGGAAAGGGAGAGCTGAAATTTGCCCAACCAAGGACCGTGCAGGGACTGAAGTCGGCCCAGGCAGAGTGTCTGGGATGTCCTAAGGAAGAGAGTATATTACCTGTAGAGAGAGAGGAGCCATGTGGGGAACCACACCCTGAGGCCACCACTGGGGCACTTAGCAGTCTGCCACTCAGCGGTGTCCACCTTGTTGTGGGAAGAGGCAAGAGTGAGCAAGAAAAACAAATAGTCAATGTAGGTGAAAAGGGTTCTCTTCAACCCACCCCCAGACAGGGCCCTGCTGCCTTCAGACATGATGATAACCAGCTCATTGGCAAAATTTCACCAAGTGCAGCTAAGAAAGTGGGTGAAAAGTCGTCGAGCAGCATTTTACCAGGTGATGGTCATGTTGCTTTGATTCCTAAGGATCCTGTTGACAGCAGATCCTCAGGTGTCCGTGAAGAGAGAGGCAACATGGACAATGCTACAGTTTTTTCCCCAGATCCTTCTGTTGGAGAAAGCAAAATTGGGGTCCCAAAGCACCTTGACCCTCAAAGCAGCAGCTCAGAAACATGGGAAAGCAAAGAGATTACTCCAGTTCTTAGTGAAAATAGGAACCTTCTAGAAAACACAACTAAGACTGAGAGCACTCCAGAGAGAACAGATTCTCCTCTCAGTGCCCCAGTACCCCTCCACCCAGAGACAACTGTGAATGTGACCCTCCAGCCTACACAACCCAGTAGCAGCTTCCAGGACTTTGGTGTGTTGGGTGTGGACACGGGATCATCTTCTGCTTCCTCACCTTCCACCGACACCACACGGTTGTTGAACACTTGCCCGAAAGTGCCTGACAAGAACACCTGTCATAGTGGAATCGCCAAACCTGTCTTGACACATTCCGAGGACACAGCTTCCTCGCGGGAGGAAATGGAGAACCATCAGGTTGAAAATACAGAAGAAAGGACAGAACCCAAGCCCATTGTTATGCCCAAACCCAAGCATGTGAGACCCAAGATCATCACCTACATCAGGAGGAACCCTCAGGCCCTAAGTCAGGTGGACACTTCACTCGTTCCAGTGGGGCTCCCTTCCGCCCCGCCCACATGTGGCATGCCTCTTCCCAAAGAGGAGAAGGCAGCCAGTGGCGACTTGAAGCCACCTACCAGCCTCTATGAGAAATTCAAACCAGACTTGCAGAAGCCAAGGGTCTTCAGCTCTGGGTTGATGGTATCTGGGATCAAGCCCCCAGGCCACCATTTCAGTCAAATGAGTGAAAAGTTCTTGCAGGAGGTAAGAGAGCATCATTTTGATGCAGTCTCTACATTGAATGTCCTAAAGCTGTTTTTTTTTTAAAATGTATTTCAATGAGTTGTGAACACGGAATATTCTCTCTAAGCATATTGCAGATTTTGATGAATACACTTTTACAGAAATGGATTTTTTAGCTAGAGGAGTCTGTATACATTTTCAACTGGAGGAGGTTGATGACAAAGTAAGATGGATCTATATCTGAGGAGACTCATGAAATTAGATAACTGAGTATTAAATTGACTTCTGGGTTTAGATAAATGAACATGATTCTTCTATATAATTGACCAATTTGAAGAATTTTTGAATTTTTTTTTATTTATAATGGAAGAAAAAAATCCAAAATAAATGTGTTTTTCAAATTAGTCAGGCTTTATCCTCTGGGGTGGGGGTAGGGGGGATACTTACCTTATGGGAAAATCTAATATTTATACACAGGAAGAACACAATGAACAGAAAATAATGTGTTAGACATGTGGGCTATTTGTTTTAAGTCAAAATAGTAATTATAACTATCATTTAGTTGCATCAGGCCCACAGACGATAGCATTTAATCTTTGTCTTTACTAATCCTCACAGTAGTTCTCTGGGGGTTGGTATTATAGTTTCATCATTGTATAGATGAGAAACAGATGTGGAGAAACTTGAGTAACCCATCTAAGGCCACAGAACAAGGACAGTGTTGAGATTCTCCCCTAGGTTCTCTCAATTTCCTTGCTATGCTGCCCTTTCAGTATTTGGGTGCTAAGATGAGTCATCCTTCCAGATCTCAGAAATATGTCTTCTCATGGCAGCCAGAGTGATCAGTATATAAGCGACTGGACAAGACCATTCCTCTTCATAACACCCTCCAAGTTTGCCCAGGATCCTCATGGCACTGACTAGAGCCTACAGTCAGTATGGAATGGCTCATACTTTAGGATGTACTCAGTCTGGCTCCATTATTCTCTGACCAACTCTCCTTCCTTACTCACCCTCTGTCTCCTCCATGCCCCAGGGCCTTTGTACATTCCTGTGCTTGAAATGTTCTTAGATATCTTTATGTCTTTCTCCTTCACGTTCTTTAGATCTCAGTTGGAAAGGTTGGAAGGTTGCCTCACTTTCCCTTTTGGACACTTTTCTCTAGCTTATTTCTTTTTAGCATTTATCTCCACCTGCCATATACACTTTTTTTGGGGGGTGAGGGGTTGGTACATTAACTGGAACCTAAGGATCATGAGAATAGGTACTTTCCCCAGAGCTTGGAACTGTGTTCCCAGAGCTTAGAACTATGCTTGGAATAAATATGTGCTCAAGAAAAAAAAAAATCGTTGAAGAATGAGGGGAGTAGAGATTCACATTGGAGCGAGGGGAAGCCAGCAAAGGCAGGTACTAAAATCAACTAAGATTTAGAACTTAGAAATCAACTAAGGTATAAGAGCCTACACCTAGACTGCTAGGGGTGACTGAGGACATCAGACAGTCCTTGTGGTTGCCAGTAGAGCATTTGTCTAAAGTGGGGACCATGAGCTTGAGTCAGTGACTCCTGGACATAGCTAATTGGAACTTGAGCCTGTCGGGAAGGTCTTAGAGGAACTAAATGTGAGTGAGAAGAGATCCATTTGTGGCCTGGGATATAAGAAGCTCCTTTCTACAGTTGACTTCTGAGTTATTCCAAACAACTGTCCAATCCTTGCTTGGGGCCATTGCTGGGTTAATATTCATGTTAGGTACATATACTTCTAGTCGTAGTTTAAAGCATCTAGGCCTTAGAAGCAATGCCTCAGGGGAAGACTTAGTGAGTGAAGAAAGCCTTTGGGAGACTCTGGCCGTGGCACTGCTCCATAGCACCCTCCTGGTGCCACAACCACGGAGAAGGATTGAGAGAGGTCTGCAGGCATGCAATCTTTACAGATAGCACCTACAGACCCCAAGAAACACACAGCCTTGTCCACCTTTGATTGTTTTTGGTGCCTGCAATGTGAGCCCACAATTACTGGGCATTCTGCTCCAGCCTGCAACCCTGGGAAAACTCCTGGTTGAAAAAAATCTGAAAACCAAAGCTAGACCAGAGTCATTATTAGCCTGAGTCTGTTGGGGAAGCTCCACTGGCCTAGGGGAGGGGATTATTGAAGTTCCTCCCTTTGGGCACCTGCAGCCTCTCAGTAGGCTAGAACTCTTGGTACTGTCTAGCAGCAACCTGTTGCCCAGGTTCCTACCCTCTATTGGCATGAGAGCTCTAGGCATCCAAGAGTCTACATAGGAACAGATAACCCCAAGATACTGGGCAAACAACCTAGGATTATATTCTACAAGCTATATATAATCTTAATATAAGGTCAACACATCAAGTTAAGGAAAGAAAGATGTTAACTCAACCCATAAAAACTAAAAATGAGGAGGCAGAGGTATATACCATAGAACAACAACAACAAACCCCAGGAAAGATCTAGACCCAGCAGAACTTGGTAACTTATCTGAAGAGGAATTAAAAGCACAGTTCTAACTTGCTTATTGAAATAAGAAAAACAACCGATGAACAAAATGAGAATAACGAGCATAGAGAAAATACGGAAAAGTTTCAAGTGGAAATAATAGACTTGAAAGAATTCTGCAATTAAACTAAGAAATATAGTAGAGTAGAGGGTCTCACCAGTAGACAAGAAGCAGCAGCTGGTAGAGTCAGTAAGCTTGAGTATATGGTGGTGGAAGTCACAAAACAGAACAGCAAACAGAAAAAAGAATTAGAAAAATGAAAGGTGTCAGAGCCCTATGGGACCATATGAAAAGAAACAATATCCACATCTTAGGGGTACCAGAAAGAGAGAAGAGAGAGGAAGGGGTAGAAACTTTATGTAAAAAAAAAAATACATATATATATATATATTAGCTGAGAATCTTCCTAACTTGGGAAAGAAAACAGACATCCTAATGCAAGAGACCCAAAGAGTTCCAAACAAAATAAATCTAAACAGATATTCACCAAGTCATATAATTAAACTGTTAAAAACTAATAAAGCATACTAAAAACATCTCGAGAGAGTGATACATAAAGGAGTTCCTGTAAGACTTCTGTGGGTTTCTTGAAGACCAGAAGGGAATAATTTATGCCATCAGTCACTCTACCTGGGAATGTTTTCTGCCATAAGACCATTTCTTCACATAACAAGACAGAGCAGAGAAGCCTCAGGTATTGTGTGGTGCTAATTGATCATTAATCAAAAGATAGGCTAGCTCTTGGTCTTTGCTTGGATAAATGTAGTAACCCCAGGTAACCCAGGGAGAACCCTGCATATGCTCAGATGCAGGGCAGGGAGATCAAAAAGCTGGCTGGTGTGCCCCCAAACTTTCCACAAAATATCTTCAGCTGGTTTCCAGGCAAAGAATGTATTTCTGACCACATGCAACAAATATTTTTTCAGTTGTAGAAGTTATGTATCTATTTAATAAAATGGGAACGTTTGAATAATAAAAACCCAAATCAGCTTCAGACTCTTCCATCATTATTGATAAATACCTGATAGTTAATGAGCATGAATAAAAATAGTGAAGTAAGTATTCATCTGAGAGAAGGAGTCTTCTTGGATGGCATGAATAACAGATATTTAGAGCTTCCAGAAGTAGCTTTGAAAGTCATCTTGGATTTAATCATGCTAGGTCAATACAGTATTCTTACTTGTTTAAACTGATTTCTCCTCTTGTATAGCTGAGGTTTCTGGGACACACCCTCTTACTGACTCCTTGGGAAACCCTTTTAATTTTTGGTGTAGGGAGACAGGAAGAAGGGGTCAGGAGAGAGGGAAGGTGGTGCTTGTAGCATGTAGGTATGTGAGTAGGGCTGGTCCACTTCTACTCCCTGGTATCTTATTTTTGAAGGACATTGTGTAACTCAGGTTTCTCCAGAGAAACAGAACACACTGCAGGTGTGTGTGTGTGTATGTGTGTATGTATCAATAATCAACTGATCAGCTTGTCAGTCAAACCTTAAGGGCATTGTCTCATATAACTGGAGATTGGTATGCCAAAATCTGCAGGGTGGGGTAGCTGGCTAGAGACCGAGAAAAGAGCCGATAGTACAAAGGTTATTCACTGTCAGATTTTTTCTCTCCCTTAAGGGAGGTCAGTCTTTTTCTATTAAAGCTTCAAATGGGTGAGACCCACCTATATTATTACTAGTATTTGTTTTAGTCAAGGTCCACTGACTGAAAAGTTGATCTCATCTAAACAATGTGGTCACATAAACATCTAGAATAGTCTTTACTAGATTTTGGGTACCTTGGCCTAGTCAAGTTTACAAATAAAATCAGCACCTCAAACACTCTCCTTCCTGCAACTATCCCAAAGTCTTCTCAGTGAGGTCTCAACGCTTACATTATGTTTCCCGAGCCCACTCTCCCTTTGAAACAGACCAGGGCAAATAGGAAGAGGAACAACCCATTAAGAACTTACTTGTTTGTGTATGTTGATCAATTTTAGGGTTTGTTTGAAATTATAGGGAATCTTTAGCTTGTTTTCCAAAGTATTTCTTGAAGACTATTTCATTAGAGAAGAAGAAAAAATATTTGGGATTATTAATCTCTATATGTTTATGACTGTGCACTGGTGATCCCCTGTTCTGTCAATAAAGATGAAAGGAAATAGTATGAAGCTTTTTGTAGGCTCCCTTTCTTTACTCAGAATGCCTAGATCTGGGATCTGAGGCATATTTTTCACCTTTTAGAAGAGTTTGTTAGCTTACCAGAAACAAATTACCCCCAAAATGACAGACATTGGAGTTACTGAAATCATTAAGTCATTTTTGAGTGATGGCGTGATGGGTTTTGATGCTATCCAGTTTGAAAAAACCAAGGAGTTACTGAGATCAGCATATTGCAATCTTAAAATCCTGACAGATTTGGGTTAGAAATGATCGTTTCTTCATGAGAACACTGCTAAAAGCAATGGCACCAAGAATTTTGAAACTAAAATGGAAAATAGAGGAATTATGATTATAATAGAAAAGCCAAAGATGGATAGTAAGAGAGTAAGTAGAGAATTGTAAAAATTTTATCAGAGAGCAGATGTATAATGTTCTTTCACAGGAATATAATTTGCTGTGGACTGAGTATAATCTATCTACTATAGTAATCATGCATATTTTACAATGTAATTATGATAAAATTTTAAAGGCCTAATCTTTTGTTCCAATAATGTTAATTTAAGGAGAACTTGGTATCTATTTCAACATTCAAAGAGTGTCAAATTAAAGGTTTATCTCTTCAATAGCTTGGATCAGAGCTTCATAGCCCTTGTTAAAGAATATTGTTAAATTCTTATGATTCCTGCATAGATAAATTCAACATGTAAAATGCATTGTGATTTAGAACAGAGTTAATTAATAGATACATCTTTCATTCATAGCCTTCAGCATTTTTTTTAATTTAAAGGAAATAGATTATTTAGTTGTTTTACTCTTTCTTTTTTAATAGGAAGAAACATTGATAATATGAACAGGCTTTGTGAGTGCAAAATTGCATATATAAAAGGTAGCTATAGTTCAGTTCTAGTCCAAACTGTTAACTGCAGGAAAAAGTAAAATGAAAATTATATTATTAAATTTAGGAAAGAATGGAAACGTGATTCCTTTTTTAATATTTATTAACTCCATCTATGTACTAGATACTACTCTAGGGGCTATCAATTTAACAGTCAACAAGACTTTGCCCTCAGTTTTTTTTTTTTTAAAGATTTATTTATACAAGCTGGGGTACAGGCCAGAGGCGCGGGGCGGCAGGAGGGCTCACCAGAGACAGAGTGGGGAGCAGAACAGGCAGATCAGAAATACACTGCTGAGGGGAGCAGCGGGCGAGGCAGGAGAGGTCTGCTGCACCATGTGGGGTTCTCCCCAACTGGGCGTTGAACCCGCACCACGCTGCCTGCGACAGCTCCACAGCGCAGCGCTCAACTGCTGCGCCACCAGGGAGGCCCCCAGAACTCAGTTTTAATGAAACTTGCACAAACATTCCTGATAGCACCACCTTACCAGAGAAACCAATCAGAGGGAGTGATTTGCTGTCTTTCATTTTTTAATCATGTAAACAGATTATAAAGGCATGGAATTAGAGGGGATCATACTCAGTGAAATAAGCCAGAAAGAAAGAGAAAAATATCGAATGGTTTCACTTATAACAGGACTATAGGGAGGCCGGGTGGGAGAGAGACAATCAGTTGGGG
>PVIJ01016815.1:0-31504 GCA_004024925.1 Scalopus aquaticus | reverse complement strand
CCCAGCCAGGGAGATTCCCACGTGGTGCAGCAGACCTCTCCTGCCTCGCCTGCTGCTCCCCTCAGCAGTGTACTTCAGTCGATCTGCCTGTTCTGCTCCGCACTCTGTCTCTGGTGAATCCTCTCCCCACCTCACACCTCTGGCCTACACCCCAGCTTGTATGCATAAATAAATAAATCTTTTTAAAAAAATATATAAAAACCTACATTTATCTTTTAGTCACTCAACTATACAGACTGTTAGGCTGTTTTTTTATCCTTCAAATAAGTATTTCACCAGGTAATAATATAGCTTTTGACTAAAACAAAGTTGTTAATGAATGATTTTATTACTGCATTTTTTATTCTATTTTTTTTAAAGATTTATTTATTAATGCATACAAGAGCTGGGTTGTGGGGCCAGAGGTGGGGAGGGGGTGGTGAGAGGATTCACCAGAGACAGAGTGGGGAGCAGAACAGGAAGACTGACTGAAATACAATGCTGAGGGGATCAGCAGGCAAGACAGGAGAGGTCTGCTGCGCCAGGTGGGTCAGCTCCTTGGCTGGGGATCGAACTTGTGCTGCAGTGGCTGTGGCTAGCTTCATAGTGCTGAGACTTAACCCTTGTGCCACCAGGGAAGCCCGGTTTATTCTAATCTTAAATAAAAAATTATTTCCTTCAGACTACAGAACTTGTATCCTCTATTTTCCTATTTAAAAACAAAGTGCATAAAAAATAATTCATAGGATTTAAACATATCTTCCTGATTATACCGTCTACATTTTTTCTCTACATTTTATTATCTAAGAAATCATCAGAATAATTATTCCAAAATATAACTTTGTCTGATTAATTCTCCAACACAGATCCATAAACTGGAGTTGGGAGTAGAAAATGATAAGATACCTAGGTCTCACTCCCAGAGATTCTGATTTGATAGTTCTGGGAAGTGGCCTAGATGGCCTATTAAAACAAACAAGCAAAAACATTTGCTCTAGCACTCCATTTAAAATGATTGCTTAAACATTAAACAGATTATACCTACTAGTTTAACTTTGACCTGTTCAAAAAAGCATAACAGAGCACAGTAATTATAGTTAATTTCCTTATATCAGGTTACATTGCTCCATACTAAAAATCCAAAATGTAAGTACTTTGATTATGGCAGTCTTTTTACTCATACTGGCATATCTTTTCTCACCCCCCTTCAAATGCTCTAAAATCATTTTCCTTTATTTACATCCATCCCACCCAACAAAAACCTTCAAAACCAGGGCTTCCCTGATGGCCTAGGGGTTAAGTCTCAGCACTATCATGCTATTACCTCCATGTCCTGAGTTTGATCCCCAGCCAGGGAGCTAACGCACATATGGCACAGCAGATCTCTCCTGCCTCACCTGCTGCTCCCTTAGCAGTCTATTTCAGTAAATCTACCTGTCCTGCTTCCCTGCTGTCTCTGGTAAATCCTCTCACTACCACCCCCAACTCCACACCTCTGGCCTGCACCCCAGTTCTTCTATGCAAAAATAAATGAAATATTTTTTTAAAAAAATTCTTAAAAATAACAAAACCTTTAAACACCATTTAAGTACTAATGCAACCTTGAAGTCTTTTCCACTTTCCAACGTATCTCTGCCACTAAACTAGTCTTGAGGTATCTAGCAGATCAACTTCCTGAAGACTGTTTCCTCAACTGTAAACAAAAATTTGATTAGGTTAACCAAAAAAAAAAAAAGAAAGAAAGAAAAAAGAAAAAATTCTTCCAGTATAAAACTGCTCCACACCAATCTTCCCTTTTTAACATCTGAAACAATATATTACTTATATATTTTTTAACCACTGGTTTATATATTGAAACATTACTTTTAAACAGCTGTTAGATGTATAGTTTCCATAATTAGATCTAATTCATGTTATAATACTAAATAAAACATTTTTGTATTAGCTCTCAAAGTCTAGAATGTAGTGGTTAAGATACCATCTAAGTTATTCTTGACTAAACCATACTTTCTTTCTCCCTAACACATTCAATCATATCCTCCCTTTTAAGTGAACATGAACATATCTTAAAAACAAAATAAAGCAAAAACCTGCCGAGAATGTTAGTGATTAATTTCCTTCTCAAATCTTTTTTTGTTCTGTCTAATTACTTCTCTTTCCCTTATTACTGTAAAATGTGTTTGTCCATCAAGACTAAAGTCTCCATTAATCTTAGGTTCAACTATTCTCTCCTATTTGATTTCCTATTCCCAGTTTTCTTTCCCTTTTTTTTTTAAAGATTTATTTATTCATACACACAAGCTGGGGTACAGGCCAGAGGCATGGGAGGGCGAGAGGGTTCACCAGAGACAGAGTGGGGAGCAGAACAGGCAGATCAGGAATACACTGCTGAGGGGAGCAGCGGGCGAGGCAGGAGAGGTCTGCCGCACCATGTGGGATTCTCCCCGGCTGGAACTCGCTGGAACTCGCATCACATGCTGCTGACGGCTCCACAGCGCATCGCTCAACCACTGGGCCACCAGGGAGGCCCCCTATTCCCAGTTTTCTATAGGATACATATACATTTGAGTATCTGCCATCACCGCAAAAATCAAACAAACTGTCAAACTGAATCTTTCCCCCAGACCTTCCATTCCATTTATCAGTAACCCATCCCCTCAGTTCTCCTTTTAATCTTTCTTTGGCCTCCTATTATCTCCCAGTCTTTTGTGACTCCCTAGTGTTTATAATTCTTTAGTTTCCATGGTCCCATCCATCATCTTCATCACCTGAATAATTTCCAACAATTAACAACTATTCCAACTTGTTACCACCAAAGTTCTGAGTACCTTGTCTCTAAACAATTGAAGAAATCTTTAGTGTTATTCAAGCATTCCCTCCCAGGTTATCGTGACTATTCTATCATTTCAAAATATAACAAGATAAATTCAGCATATATTATGTCTTGGACATTGCACCAGGTTCTGGGGAATAAGCAGTGAACAAAATTAAGTTGCTCTTAGGATTACTTGAAATGAGTTACACCATCTAATATAATCAAGGTTATCTTAGATAGTTTCCTTAAGTAACTGCCCTTGATAAATGATTTGTATATTCTCATTATCTTGTCAACAAACAATCCTTTATAAGGATCAACAGGAAGCTATAAAGGTTTTCAAATGACTTGAAATCAAATTCTTGATTAATCACATGCTTTAACTATGTCACCCTCAGTCTCTTCAGGACTATCAAGGATAATTTAATCAATTGTGATCACAATATTGTTGACCATAAGGCTACTCAAATGGTGAAATAGCAACTTCCTGAAAAACAAGTTCTGAAGTTAGTGATAGTCTGTATTTGTTTAAAATATTCATGATAAAAATCTTAAGTTCAAAATAAAAGTACTTAAATTTCTAAGTATTCAACAACTGATAAAACCAGCAAGATCAGTGAAAAAAATACTTTCCATGTTTAAACTGGTTATTTCTAAAGTTATTTTCCCAATCATTTAATTGCAAGACTTACAGCACTCAAAGATCAATTTTTTTCCTTTTTCTATAGTAATATAAACAGAAAAACAAAAACCTGGAAATGAAAGAACTAGTGTGTCACAACTAGAGATCTAAATCTTAGGGGAAAAAAAATGTCTATGCACCGTACCCTTAAAAATGAATTATGGAGGGCCTCCCTGGTGATGCAGGGATTAAAGTCTCAGCTCTATCAAGCTATCACCAGCCACTGCAACATGAGTTTGCTCCCTGGCCAGGGAGGCTCCCCTAGCCTTCATGGCTCAGCAGACCTCTCCAGTCTCACCCGCTGCTCCCTTAGCAGTGTATTTCAGTGGATCTACCTATTATGTGCCCCACTCTGTATCTGATGAATCCTCTCACCCCTTGCACCTCTGGCCTACACCCCAGTTTTTGTATGCATAAATTAAAAAAAAATCTTAAAAAAAAAAAAGAATTATAAGGGCCTTCCCGGTGGCCTAGGAATATAGTTTCAGTACTATGACCTGCTATCACCGCTGTGACCTGAGTTCAATCCCCAGCCAGAGAGCTAACCACATATGGCGCAGGAGACCTCTCCAGTCTCCCCTGCAGCTTCCCTCAGCAGTGTGTTTCAGTAAATCCTCCTGCTCTGCTCCCCACTCTGTCTCTGGTGAATCCTCTCACTCCCTGCACTTCTGGCTTACACCCCAGATCCTCTACACAAAAATAAAAATCTTAAAAAAAAAAAAATATGGAATTATGTGATCTAAATTTCTATTAGGAAAAATACTCAGTTTGCAACTTATGTCTTGTTTAAAACAGATTTTTAGAGTAGCCAGTCTTAAATGAAGAATATACTCGCTGAGAAATTTTACAACAAAGGGAAAAATAAAATGTTAAGAATGAAGCTGGTAGATCCAATGAGTGGAGTAAGTGACCAATGTACATGCTATGAGACAGGCTACACCCACTTTCACTTTCAAACTTTATTTTAAAGACTTTTCTGTGAAATTACATGTAAGTGGAAAATAATCAGCATGTATTGAGCTGACTAGCCAGTCTTTTAAGTCATTTGAACATGGAGGAAAAAAGTTGCTGTGTGAAGCTGGGAACTGAACTAGAAATACCACAAAACCTTGACAAACCATTTGCTTAGAGGATAGTAGGCCTAAGCCTTAAACTCCTCTAAGATGTAGTTTAAGCTATACAAGCTGAATCTTTTTAAATCTCCACTATCATGCTAGATTAAATTTAAATGATAAATCTAATAGTTTCTCGTATGTCCTCAATGTAGTTACACAATAAAGGAACTTTCATCTTTTTCACAACCATACCACTGACACATAAGATCTGCCAGTTTTAACTTGGAATTCAAAAATCAAGCACTTATTAAATTAATATGTAAGTAATAGTTTACTGCTTATATACAGTAACTAAGTTATGATATACTAAACAATGACAGGCTAAAATCTGAAAGTCACACAAACTGATTCCAGGAATACTAGTCAACATAATCAGCAGTTACTTCCCTTAGGAAACATGTGCAAGACAAGCAAGCCCAAACGAGCAGCTACTGCAGTGTTTTCACAGAGAGGGCATTTAACCGTTTGCAACTAAATGAATCCAGTTTATAGTATTTAGAAAGATTCTAAAGCGCACGATTTAAATCTCCCAAGGTAACAAAGATTATTGGAGGCTGACATGTCAATGTATCTGTTAAATTAAGCAACATTTAAAATCTGTCATTTTATCAGGCAGGGTCCTATAAACCCAACCAGACAAATCAGAGTCAGTTTTCTCCCCCCTTACTTTTTCAAAATTTCATACATATTCTTTTTAAACACTGCCTTTTATCTAAAATACCACTCATCAATATTTTGGTGTAAGCCAAAATGTTCTCTTGAATATAATTTCTCTAACTGAATTCTGGGTTCTCATTCTTATATAAACCATATTTACAATGCATTGTCTACAGATTTGGTGTTTAGATAATTTCAGGGTAAGAAATCACTTACTTACAAATTTGTGAGACAATGTGATTGTACAGTTCCTTCTAGACTTTTATTTTCCCCATAATCTTTTAGTCATCTTAACAACACCTAAACTTGACTTTATCAAGTTTTCCAAAGCATTTAACTTAATTTACATTTAAACAGCAATACTATCTATCTTCATAATCTTTTATCATTGGCTTGTACAGCTTCTCGCCTTTTGGCTAATATGAAGTGTATCACTGATTTATGCAATATCTAGTTAAATAATATAAATACAGTACAATGGAACTGCTAACTTGCTACAAATCTAACTCTTATGAGCATACAAATCACCAGTGGAAGCAGCACTGATTAGCCGACATCATTCAACTGCAACAAAATTTGGGTTTTGTTTTGTTTTTTACATTTTAAAAGGACAGGTTTATTAGGAAATGGAGGAAAGAGGGCAGCGAGCTGCTGCTGCTTTTGAAAGGAAAAGGTTTGTGAAAAGAAATGGCTGCACAGACTCAGGTGAGCAGTCTTGGGATGAGCTCCCAGCATTAGTATTTCTCACAGAAGAATTATTAATTTTGTAGGTTGGGTAAATGAAAGTTAAAGAAATCTCTACAGGGCCTGGTTGCACAGGGGTTAAAGTCTCAGCGCTATCAAGCTATCACCAGCCACTGTGGCTTGAACTGAGTTGGATCGCTGGCCAGGGAGCTGACCCACATGGCACAGCAGACGGCTCCTGTCTCGCCCACTGCTCATCTCAGCAGTGTATTTCAGTAGATCTGCCTGTTCTGCTCCCCACTCTGTCTCCGGTGAATCCTGTCATACACCCCCCCACCCAATCTCAGGCCTACACCCCAGTTCTTGCATAAATAAATGAATCTTTAAAAAAATTAATAATTTTAAAGAAATTAATAATTTTCATGCAATATGTTACCTATGGCCTGAGTCAGTCTAATATTCAAATCATCATCTACATTCAACACCAAAACAAATAAACAAAAAAACCCACAAGACTGTAAGAAAAATAAAACAAAAACAAATTCACCACCAATATTTTGCTATCACTGAAAGGAAATATGCCTAATCAATAAAAATCCATAGTAATATAATTAAGATCTGCTGTTTTTCCTATTCTCATCCCTTTCTTGTGCTAAACTGTCATGCAATGAATATATACTTGTTTAATTACAAGGTTCCAAAGAACATGAAATGTTTTGTCCTAAAAGTGACAGGTGTTTGATGCAGAGGCTGTATTAAATGCACATTCTCACCAAAATCTGAAGAGTATGGGGTAAGTTTTATACCATCCATGTAACTTCTCTAAGTTTGAAATTATTTCAAAATAAAAAAGCTGCTTAGAGCATTCCTCAATGTATATAATATTTGCACTTTAAATTTTAGTGTGCAGCATTTAATTTTATACTAATTATTTCATTTTGGAGGCCCTCCCAAATATATCTGAAGTTCCTGGAAAAAGGCAATTTTTTTTCTGGACAAATTAAAGATATCTTTCTCTGGCTCCCTATCTACCTCTCTCCCCCACCCCCATCCCGTAAATACCAGCCACATCAACATATCTTTAACAAATTACAGCTAATTACAGTGATCAAGATGAAGGACAGTGGTTCTCCAACCCTGCCAAAATGCAGAGGTGCTATGAGACTTTCCTATAGCCTTATAACACATCTTTTGCTTAAGCTAGTTAGAGCAGATTTCTGTTCCTTGCATCCAAACCATAAAACAGCAGGATTTTGAGAAGTAGAAATAAATGGTACAAGTGAAGTAGTAGCTACTCAAATTAATCTTCTGTCTGTGCCTCAGAAGTTTTATTTTGGTGGGGTCTTAATGGAAAGATTTAGTAATATGACTGTATTGATTCAACCAATTATTCAGCTTCCCTTAAAAAGAACAAGCAAGAAAGCAAATAATTCCAAAAGAAACATTTTTACTCTCTCAAGAAGAGTTACTATGTATCAGCCCATCCTCAGGCTCCCATCAATTAATAGCTACAGACTAGCCATTCAAGTCAGTCACAGGAAGAATCTGCCCATCAGCTGCACATCATTAAAAAGAAATGGGGGCCTTGCTGGTGGCACAGGGGTTGAAGTCTCAGCACTATTAAGATATCAGCAGCCACTGCAGCAAGAGTTTGATCCCCATTGGCCTGAGAGCTAACCCACATGGCACAGGTCTCGCCCACTGCTCCCCTCAGCAGTGTGTTTCAGTCCATCCGCCTGTTCCGCTCCCCACTCCGTCACTGGTGCATCTTCTCACCCTCACCTCCATGCACCTCTGGCCAACACCCCAGTTCTTATATGTATAAATAAATAAAAATAAACCTTTGGGGGAGGGCAGGAAGAAAATGGGTTTTCAAATTTCTGAACTTTTTCTTTAAAACACAGAAAAGCAGGATAAGACAAGTTCAAAAGGTTGCTCTGTAAAGAAAAACAGACAAACAAAACAACAACTTATATTCCATTAGTTTGTGAAATAAGAAAATACTGGAAGTTTATTTTTCTCATGTAGTCTCCCAATATGTGAATTTTGGAAAAAACAAAACTATACTTTTTTCACAATAGCTTATGTAATGATGATTCTTTTACCACATTCTTCACTTCTTGCTAAAAATCACTGACACTGGGCTTTACCTTATTCTGAGATCAAGCAATCAGAAAAATCAGAAAACATACTTAATCTTTAAATTTATTTAGGTTTTTAAAAATTAGGATAAATTGGGCCTCCCTGGTGGCGCAGCGGTTAAGCGCTGAGCTGTGGAGCTGTCAGCAGCTGCAATGCAAGTTCGATGCCCAGCCAGGGAGATTCACACATGGTGCGGCAGACCTCTCCTGCCTCGCCCGCTGCTCTCCTCAGCAGTGTATTTCTGATCTGCCTGTTCTGCTCCCACTCTGTCTCTGGTGAAGCCTTTCACCACCCCACACCTCTGGCCTGTACCCAGGCTTCTGTGTATAAATAAATAAATCTTAAAAAAAAAATTTTAAAGAATAAAATTTAGGATAACTTCTGTTTAACTCTTTAAACAGAAATCATGTTTCAAATACCTTTGAAAACAAAAATCACAAAGACAAAAAAAGTTCTGGGCTCAAATAAAATGTTAGATAACATTAATTACATGGAATTGAACTTCAAAATTACCCTACCAATACCACAAACCAAAACTAACTCAATCCCACTGTTATATTACTTAGCTTTCTACCACAGTTAGACCTGTGGTAGTCTGCTCAGTTAGACCTTCAATGCTGTAACCAAGTTGGCTAAAACACAGGTATGATTACTCAATATTATCTTTCTCAATAATAAACTTCAGAACCAAGAATGTTTATTCCTTTGGATTAACTCTAAATTGAGCAATCATCTAAGAGTTGCTAGAAAAGTATCTCTCTTCTCCAACTGTATAAATAAAGCTCCACAAATCATTTTATTTTTGAAGTTGCTCTCTATACAGGTCCTTTCTTAAATACAGATGTCACATGAGACAGTTTGAAAATGCAAAATATCTTAATTTAAAATAATGAACAATAATTGAGTATTTACTCATTAAATTATGTTATAGATTATTTACTCATTAAAAGGCATAATGTCCATTTTGATGGCAACCAAATGCAACACACCAAAAAAAGTTCTGGGATTGACCTGTTGCACCAAAAATGTTGAATATTCCAAACATCTTAAATAGTTATAGTAAATAATTATATCGGATTTTTAGTAAACCTGGAAGACTCAACAAGAATGGCTTTCCTAAGCTGTCTAAAAATAAAACTTTTATAAACTGTACATGAGAATCACTTTCATATTAAAGAAAAAATAAAACCAACTGTCTTAACTCTGATTTAAGAAGCATCCTATTTACCAAAGGTTAATAAAAACTTCTCAATCTTGGGCCTCCCTGGTGGCACAGCGGTTGAGCGCTGCGCTATGGAGCTGTCGGCCTCGCGATGCGAGTTTGATGCCCGGCCGGGGAGAATCCCACAGGCGCGGCAGACCTCTCCTGCCTTGCCCGCTGCTCCCCTCAGCAGTGTATTTCTGATCTGCCTGTTCTGCTCCCCACTCTGTCTCTGGTGAACCCTCTCGCCGCCCCATGCCTCTGGCCTGTACCCCAGCTTGTATGTATAAATAAATAAATCTTTAAAAAAAAAAAAAACCCTCTCAATCTTAAAGATATAAAATAAAATCTAATTAGCTTGAGTCATTACCAATTTGACTTTCAATGCAGCACTTAGCCTAGGTATTCACAGTAACAACAACAAAACCAATTTATTTTGGTAAATTCTTCCCTCTTTATAAAATGCTTTGTTTTGCTGCCTAGCAGGATTTTTAGTTAAATGTTGCATACTTTAAATTTAGTGCACTGCAAACAATTTTCAGCTACAAATATAGTTTTTCAATATTAAAGGAATTTTTAGGCAATTAAAAAATGTGTCCATTCAATACCAAGACTACTCCTGATGTCTGTACATTACTACTCCCATTATTTGAGCCATTTCAATTTTATTTTTTTTCCATTTCAATTTTAAACCTAACCTAAAATCTAGTAAACATGTATATAGCAATATCGCAAATAGTATCCTTTCAATTATTTTGTCAGTCAACACAAAAAATAATTTTATAATAAAGTAAAAATAATTCCAGATACAACATTAAAAAGTAAATCTCACTGAATACAAGTGTTTTACAGTTATTCTAATACATGAAAAGGAACAGTTCCTGATCACCCTGAATATTTCAGGTGTAAATATGTTCACTTAAAGATTTAAAGTCAACAAATAATTGAGCATCCACTAAAAATAAATCCTTTGGAAATAAGAGCTATTATATATTAAAATATTTTAAAGATAAACTTTTAAGAAAATTCCACAATTATATTTCTTAGGCAATTTTAGGCAACTCTTCAAAGTCCTCTTGCTTTTATAGAATGCTTTCAAACACACAATGGTAGCACACAATTAAGTTCCAGTAATAACTTCCAGAAAAGCAGAGCTGTTGGGATTTACATAATATACTTTTTAAAATGAGACCACAGGTTTCTTTAAGAATGTGACTCATTAAAATGAATAGCAATAAGAAACCAATTTAAGAAGTTAGAATTTCACAAGATCATTAAGGTATGTATTGGAGAGGAAGAATTTCTCCTTAACATTAATTGGCTTTCCTCCCCATTTCCTCACTTTCAGATCCAAGAAGTCCTAGAGCTTACTGTGTTGTATATGATAAAAACTCTCTGGCTGGAAGCTGTGAGAAAGACAGAAAGCCTAAATTATAGGAAAATTATCAGAGACATAAAGAGTTGAAGGAAAATGGAGAAGCCCTACAAAGGTTCTAAACTTAAATTCAGATCAAAGGACTCTAACTTACACTGACAACAAAAGGGAAGTATGATCACAATGCAGTCTCTAAAAATAAAATTTGCTCTTCAATTACATTATGATTTCCTACAAATCCACTTAAACAGATAAACAACTAATCCCTCAAACTCAGCTACCCTAAGAACAAAGACCATTTGACCAGCTTTCCCCAAAGGGACCAAATGTTTCAAAACTCTGGGAACAAAAATTATGCCTAACCTTTTAATAAATTTGTCTCAACACCCTAATTTAAAACATATATAACCAACTGGGGTATACGGTAATAAAAAACAAATTTTTTTTACGCTGTGTTACTTATAATGTAACCACTTAAAATAAAGCCCTTCTCATTATTTATAGGAACCAAAACAAGTAAAAAAGAAAAAAACACAAAGCAATGAACAGGTCAGCAGGAAGAAAGCTAGCAGAGTACAGGAAGTTTTTTACAATTTCTAATTTAATATTGTTTGTTTGAAGCCAAATAAGTTCAGATGTTTTATGTGTTTAGACCTGATCAAGGTCACTATCAAGAAAAAGGGGTATAGACAGTTTTCCCTCCAATGATACACAAACCAAATTTCCATAAGAGTATACTGATTCCTTACATTAGATAGTTAAGTCTAAAGTACCAATCTTCTGAACCACAGATCTTTATCACTTAGTTTATGAAACAAATGCACAATCTTCACAGAGCAGTTAAGGATCTGGACTTACATCACATCAGCAAAACACAAATGTGTATTGACCCCAAATCCCTACAGAAACTTTACCGCTATCTAACAACAGTTCATTATGATTAAAATAAAATATGTCAAAGATTCTAAGTAAGGTTGTGTGCTTGTGTTCCATGAGGAAACTCCCTAAGTCAGTGATTTCTATGATTACTTTGGAGAACAGAACCTTATTATCAATCTAGCTCATATAAGAACTTCATCATTCTCTTATTCCATTGTAAACATTTCAGAACAGGATTTACAATGGAATAAGAGAATCATGCAAAGCTGTATACTCACCAACCTTTTTAAGAACTACTGGATTGAATGGTACTCATCTTTCAGTAGCTCCACAATCAGACTGGTCATTAAATACCATTAATGGCCTACTCATCTCACTGTTCAGTTCAGGCCAAAAAGAGGCCACCTCCCACCACAGACACAAATTCTAATCATTCACACTTTCCAAAGTACAGTTAAATGACACCATTTAATTTCCTGCTTCACTCTATAATATTCTGAAAGTAGCATAAAATGGATTCAAGACCCTGTTATAGTATCACTTAGTTAAAGTCTGTTAAACTAAATTCCACGAACAGGTAAAATGGGCATGGGGGGGAAGGGGGGAGTCAAGCACTAAAATCTTATTTTTTTTACTTACATAATTATTATAGTATGCTATGACAATTTTAAACAGCAGCAAAGAATGGAGGTATACTTAGACAATCAACTTTGAAAATTCCTAAGGAATTGCTTAAATGATGAAAAGAAAAATGGATGCAAAATATACTAGGGAAAAGCAGCAGCAGCTCCACACCCGTGAAGTAACAGGTTTAGGCTTGTTTGTACAGCTCCCTAAAAATTATTCTGCAACAGTACAAAATCCAAAATTCACAAAATTGGTCAAGAGTTGAATGGGAAATGTTTCACTTTAGGATTAAAACGTCTAGTCATACTAAAGAGGCTGCACTAAACACACTTATTAAACATTTTAATTTACTCTGGCATATTCGATAAAAGATGCTTCGATTAAATGGTTCAAAACCTATAATTTGTCCCGAAATATATTTCCTAATGTTTAAGAGCACCTAGACTCACCACTGAAAATTTAAGACTACCTGAGCGCTTTTATTTTTTTCAAAAGTGGTGTCATTTTATTTCCTTTTCAGGTAAAAACAGTAAAATTAATCAACTAAAACAAAGCTTTGTAATTTGCAATAAAAGCAACACATTTTTGTAAATGGTCTGGGTAAGGAAAAAAGCCCAGTCTTTTCATGTAAACATAATAAGCCTGTAATATGCTGCAGACAAACGCACTGCATGGGGTGTGGAGGACCCGAGCTGATTAGATTACCACAACATCAGCCTGGGGCCGCCATTTTTAGAATCTGTAAAGGACAAAAGAGGGAAATTTCACTTTTTACTCCCCATCTCGGAAATTCAAGGAAAAAGCGGACTGTTTTCCAGTTAGGTTTTGATGTCGCCAGCCTAAAGTTGAATGCACCTCACTTAAATCTCCCCAAGGTCTCTAGAACTCCAACCACCTTACGTTATTCACATCTCTAAAAAGGAGGAAAAATAGGCAAAACGGGGTTTACTCCAGAGTTGCCAGCGATTCCTCTTTGACTTTAAACTGGATCATTCTTAAAATAGTCCAGCCAGAGCGGATCTCCAGCGCCAGTGGCTGAGCGCACTCTCCGGATTGTTTTTTCTCTCTCCCCTCCCCCGGTTAGCACAGTGAACCGTTTGTTTCTCTTCTTGTCTGCTGCCACAGTGTTTGTGCCAATCCCTTGGTCAAAATAAGCTTTTCCGAAATGTGCCATATTGTGGCTTCTAAGCCTCCGGTACAGTAAAGGACAGAGATAATGCAAGAGGAGTGGGGGAGGAGACTGAGAAGGCTGGGTACTGGGGTGACCACCTCAGGGGCGGGTTTACCCTCTCCCGGAGAGGATGAGGAGCTGTCTCGTTCTTCCACAAAGAGAGACACCCAGGGCGTTCTTTTAAGCCCCTTCGTAATGACAAGAAAATCTGACCGGAGGCTGCCAGTGGAGCAATGGAAGGGGACGAAGAAAATGGGGCCTACACGGTTTTCAGCACCTGAACAAGATGCGGGTGAGGAAAGGGAGAGCTGGCAGCCCCCGGGGCCACTTCCACACAGACCCTGCTAACAGCCTCCCTCCTCAAGCGAGCGGCCTGAACCCGCTGCCAATGAGCAGTGCGCCCCCTCCCTAACTCCCATTCTCAAGGGGGTTTAACTGCCAGTTTCCCCTTCCCCAGCCCTAAACCCCGCCATAATGCTCCCTTTCTAGGGACAGGAGAACGAAGAAATTCAATTCACACCAGGAACGTCTTGCCCAGCCAAGACACCTGAGCGTCACCGCCGACTCCCACCCCACCCCCGGAGGATAAAGACGAGAAACCCCCGCCCTGGAACACAAGTCCCTCCACCCGCAGACCCTGAACTCCCAAGGAGACGACAAGCACTGACCTGTGATGTTCACACACCAGACACCGGAACCCCGTTATTTGCCTGAGCCCCGAGGAGGCTCTCCACACCTCCGCGATCAGGCGACCCCCAGACAGCAGCCACTGCGGACACAGGACCCGGTTCCACACACCCCCTCCCCAAACAGCAGCGCGCAGCCTCTTCACCAGCAGCCAAGGAGTAGGGGAGGGGGCACCCAGACAGTCGACAGGAACGCAGAGGCGACGGCGAGGCTGCTCAGAGTGTCTATGCCCCCTCTGTGGCCGCTCCCGAACTCAAGCACGGTCTCCGACTCGGCCCCCTGCGCCCGCTCAGTGTCACTGCCTCTCGCTCTGGGAAAATGGCGGCGACGGCGGCGGCGGCCGCGGCGGCCGCGGCGGCGGCGGCGGCGGCAAGTGCACGGGGTACGCCCGCCCCGCTCCGCAGGGGCAGAGGGGGAGGGGACGAAGCTGCCCGCCGCCATTTTGCTTGTGGGCTGCCGCCCGCTGCCGTTGCCTCTCCGCAGAGGCTCGAAGAGTCAACTGGAAGCACTGAGGTGGACAAGAACCTCCGTCTTTTTTCACAACAGGTGCATCCAACCATTAACCGAAGGTTTGGGGAAGTTTCGCTCTTTGGTGGGATTGGTTCTTTACCCCCTTTCCCTTAGTATCCCTCAACTCTGGATATTGGTGAGCATGAGCATGCCACTACCGGGTGGAAAAATAATGACCGTAGGCCCCGGGAACGACCCTTCCCCCTAACCGCCCCCCCCGTGATGCACTTTCTCCCCCTTCCTCTCCCCTCCCCAGTCTGGCCTCCTGCGCCGGGTGAACTAGGTTGGGGTGTCGATCGACGCCCACTAGGGGCTGAGGAGGTTCCAGTGCGCAGGCTCCAGGCACCAAATAAAAGCGGAGCTGGCGAGTCCAGCGCCGTCTCGATGGAGGAGCATGAAACGGAAGAGATCGGGGGGAGAAGCAACAGGGAAAATACAGCCACCGTCAGCGCCGCCTCCCTGCCACCGTGTATCGGGGTAAAAAGCTGCCGTTGCCGTCGGTGCAGTTGCCGTTGCTGCCTCCTACTTCTCTCGGCCCCGGGGAATCCCCGCCGGCCGGACTAAGTGCGGGGAGGGAAACGGGAATTCCTTTTTGTGGCGGTGATTATACGAGGGAGGGGCAGAGACGGCTATTTCGAAGAAAAAAAGGGGGAGACCAAAGAATAAAACAAGGGTTTCCCCGCTAAAATGACACGGTGATTCCGGTTTTTTGTTTTCGGGGTCTTTCCCCGAAATGGCGGCTTCCGTCTTCTAGCCCCACCGCGACCCGGAGCGCTGGGTAAGCGGAGTGGGGAGAGGCAGAGGCAGTCCTTGCAGCCAATCAGTGCCTGCTGTGCTCTGTCGGGCGCATGGTGATTGGCTAGCGATGACCTCATGCTGCAGCAGCGGGTGGGGCGAGAGCCGTCGGGGGAGGCTGTTGCAAAGGCAGAGAGGGAGAAGTGACGATGGTGATCGTTGCTGCCGCGGCCGATGTGGAACCCAAGCAGTGGCGAAGGGAATCGCAAGGCTCCTCCCTGATCATTTTCTCCTCTCCCTGCGCGAGGTGAGGGCCCCGGCTCGGCCTCTGCGAAACTTTGGGGCGCTGGCGCGGAGGAGGAGACACAGTTTCTCTCGTGACTTTTGTAACTGCGTCAGGGCAAGATGGCGCTGGGTCTCCTTGGGGCGCGGGGGGAGAGGCACGTCCACCGCCGCCGCAGCGCATGTGACCGGGCTGCATTCCTGTGGGGTTTGGCTCAGACCCAGGCTGGGGCGGGGGAGGGGAAAGGGCTTGGGCGGTGGAGACTGTGGTGTGATCGGCGTTGGCGGCCCGAAGAGGAAGAGATGACTGTTTGCGAGAGCTCCCCCTCCCCCATACACCTTCACAGCTGCGGCCCCAGGGGGAAGCCCCCGGAGGGACACTCCCTGCGGGGCGTGACGGCTGGTGGCGGGGGAGAAGGTTTGGCGCCCCGTGTTTCTTATCTGCCTTTCTCCTTGCTGCAAAGTAGACTTACGTAAGGTGGCAAGTCCTTGATGAGGGTATAGGAATCGGCTGTGAGTCTCTGGAACGCCACTGGACTGAGTAGCGGGAGAGACTAGCTCCTGGGCCCCCACGTCAAGGAGTAGGTGGTATTTTCTGAGAAAATGTTAAGTTTCTCAGATCCGAAGAGAAAAATATGTCCTGAACTTGGGAGCAAGTGTAAAGGTGTAAATAGCACCCAGGAACACGTAATACCTTGAAAGTTAACCATGAAATACACTATCTGAATTTTGAGGGGCCCTTTCAAATGGCCTTTCTACCCGTAGTTTTCTTTTCCAGTATCTTCTGTGTATCCTACAAGAATGTAATCTTATTAGTGGGTTTGCTTTTTAAATTAAACTTAGCTGTGACTGTTAATACTTAGCGAATAAAACCTGTTAGCGTTGTGATCTGTACGGAATTGTAAGGCCGTTTTCAATCATTTTGGTCTGTTGTCCTTACTATGGTTTTTAAAAATAAAAGCTGAAATTATAACTTTCGTAAATGTTAAGATGCCTGCACCGTTACTACAGCCTAATTCTAAATCACTTTCGTAGAAGTATGAACTTTAAGTCTTTGAAACCTTGATAGGTGAAGATCTCCAGCAAGTCAGTATTTCTTAAGGTCTGGGTTTGCAGTTAAGTGAAATAGTCAAAATTCGTTTACTCCCACTAGGGCGAACTAGTCATGTATCTGTCAACTAAACTAGCAAAAAAGATTTTTTTCCTTTCGGTTGTGTTAAGCGGGAATGGGAAGTTATTCAAAGACATTTTTTTATTTAAAACCCGGCTTGTTTGACAGACTAGCTTTATTTGGTGCTAAGAGGAAAAGTGTGCTGGATCTGGAAAGAGGGGTCTAGATTAAGCTTTTCCTTTTAACCTTAGTTGTAGACTGTTAGTAGTTTGAAAAGACTGAATTTTTAATTCATTTGTGTTTACCTAACTACTTTTCGCTGCTTTTTCACTTGATTGCATGTGAGTGAACTGAAAACCAGAAACTAAATTTAAATAGTACCATTGTTTTAAAGTTAAAAGCTTGTGTCCGTTCCAAATATAAAATGGACTTTTTAAGTAACTTCAAGGGTCTCTCTATGTGTAAGGCAATAGCACCTTTTCTCTGGTAGCAACTTATTTCTCCAGGAGGAAGTAAACAGGAATTGAGATTTGAAGTTAATTTCAGAATGTTCCTAGCTTCACTGTGCCTTCATTAGAGTCCATTTTCAAACAAATGTAAACGTGTTTGGTACTTTTAATCAGTCTATGCCTTTACTGTTCCCAACTTCCAAATCCATTAACTTCAAGCCTTTTTTTCCATGTTGCATTTTAAATACTACTTGCAACTACTTTTATTGGATTACTTTCTTGTTATATGTTCTATGAGGGCATTCTCATTTGTGCCTATTATTCTCTATTAATGCCCAAGTTTTTATCTCCCTCATAGTTCTAGTAGCTTCAGAGCTGCAGGTGCAATGTTAAGGTTTACAGGTGCTCACAGGCTTCCTAAACTAATATAAAAATACTAAGCTTGGTACTTGATTGCTCAGAAACAACTTCACTCATTTCCTTGGGGAAAAAATTGCATTCTGCATTACATTATGAATAAATCTTTCCTCAGCCTTTTATTATCTTTCCAAATGTGTAGTCTCTTTTACAATTGCAGTAATCTAACTGGGTTCATAGTACAGACACCTCCAGTGGGTTAAAGTACATACTATCACTAGTGCTACGATATTTCATAGTCGCTCTCTGTCTACACTACATGGAATGCTGCTTCCCACTCCTGGATTACACAACTTGAGCCTTTTGCCTCTGAAACTCTTCCAAGTCCCAAGTAAAATTGATAGCCCAGCCCAGTTGGCGTTCAGGTGTGCATGTTTTAGAGAGAAAACTTTACACTCTAGACTGTAAGGTCTACTAGTAAAGTATTGGCTTTCAAACTTGATTAGAAGAGCTCTTTGCTTCTCCAGCATTGGAGCCAAGGCTTGGGTGGGGAGGGTCAGGGTCAAGGTTTCCTCCCCCTTTCACGGGGAGGGGCGGGGGCAGAGGGCAACTGAAGAGTGTTCTCCCCCAAAAGGATATAGAAAGAATTGGGTTTAATATTTTTAGTCGTAGATATTTCTCCAGTCTAGAAGACATTTTAACCTACAAACTTCAACAGTATATAAACACCAGTGATTATTTGGGTTTGTAAAATTCCTTGATGTGTGTGAGGGTTTACCAAGGTATGTAGTACTGTTTGCTCTGAAATAGAGAAATTTGTTGTGCCCTTGTGTTTGTTACTATTCTTGGTGTCAGTTATTTGTATGAATGTACCAGCCTCTAGTAGCTGCATGTTTTATGTATCATGAAGTTGGTATTTCAGTAACAGGACTTATTAAAATTGTATATCAAATGATTGACTTCTGTGACTCAGATTTGAGCTTTATTGCATAAACACTGGTTTGCTCTTATACTGGGGTATTTATGAATAGTCATTGTCTATCGTTTAGTATATTTGCTAAACCTCAGGAAATTCAGAAATTCTGTGTTCTCTAAGATGAAGATTTAGATCTCAGAACTGTTTGAACTTTATTAAATGTACCTTAATGTGTGGTTAAACAGCAGACTGATTCACTTTCTGAAAAAAATGTCATCTGTGGGCAACAAATCAACACTAATTCTGAAATCCATATTTGCAAAAAATAATGGTCAAAAAACTTGAGACTTGTGGATACCCTCAAATCAACTTTTTCATGAGTTTATTCCTAACTATGAAGGAAAAAAAAACACTTTTGAAAGTTAACCTACCCTCTGCTATCTAAAAAGGTCATTCCCATAGTTGACTATATAGTTCAGTACTGAAACATCTTTAAGTATGGAATTTCATCTTGAAACTAAAATGACTAATAGCATTTGTCCACCTGAATGAAGTAAACAGGAAGATGGTAAAAGATTTGATAGAGCCCACTGTTCTGTTCTCCATACTGATGGGGTAGATGGGCTCATTATATACAATGTAAATTATAAACTTTAATACCCAGTAAAAATGGAGTAAAGATAACTGCAAAATCTGTTGAAGTTCCTTTGTTTGGAGAAGTTTTGGTAAAAACAAAATTTCTAGATGTATCTAGGTCTTTGTCCTGTTTATATACTTAAGGTATTTTATGGCATTTTCTCTTCAATGCTTACATTTGCCATAAGCTTTAAATAATGTAATGTTTCTCTTTCATTTTTATTTCTTATTGAACAAATCTTTTGATTTGGGGATAATTTCTGTTATCCCTTTGTAAATAGACCACAAAACAAAAAGCAGGGTTGTCTTTTTTGAGATATATTGACACAATACAGCATCGATGAATAGCTGTCTTTTATGTAGTCCCTCAGCTTAATTGGTTATCAACCAAGGGCAAATACTATTACCTACAAATGATGCTTAAGTAAGTTAAATGAAATTATACAGAGATTTATCTCTAAAAATCACTTTAATATTTCTTAATCACAAGTTTTTTTAAGTGCGCCTCCCAAAGTATGTTGTTGTTAATGCCCTAAATGTAAAACTGTCATCTGATTCTGCCCACTGGTTGCTTTATTCCTGGTATACATTGGAAATCCAACTCTAATTTACATCAGCAGTTTACATTCCTTCAATATTGAAGAAGACACAAAACTGAATTCCTAGCTAGCTCTTTTCAAGCTGACAAGTTACAGTAATTAAAACTTCTCCGTGATAATATCTGTAATGTTTTACTAATTTGTCCCAGTCTTTATTCTACCCTTAATGCCACTTTCATTCAATAATACTTGGGTGTGTTGCTGACTGTTAACGTAAAAGAAAGGAAATCTCACTGGTTAGTGATGGTATAACAACTGGAATAAAAGATTTAGGAATAAAGAGTTTCATTAAAAACAAAGTATGCAACACCAGGATATTGGTGTAGTTAAGTGAGTGGAGGGGAATTATTAGAAAATCTTCACTTAAGCCTAGACTAGAAATTCTTTACTAGTAATTGCCTCCCTGCCCCAAAATACTCAAGTCCACAGAAATGTTTCATACTATTGTATATGCTTTATCACAGTCAAGTGGTAATTTTACCCAAGGTGGCAGAGTAGTAGTTTTAACATCTAACTTCACCAGTTACTATTTCTTGCTGTAGTTACACTGTCTAAATGAAGATGCGGTTTTGAGCAGAGAGATGGGGACAGTGGCATATGTTAGAGCTTGTTTAAATCTTAAAATCTACTTTCAATATAAGGTAAAGGACAGATTTATAGAGCCCTATTTAATGTATGTGGATTAAGAACTTGGATGAAGTAGGAGTAATAGAATAAAGGAGGTACATAAAACATTACAGAAACATCCATGCTTCTTGTCAAGGGATGGCGAGAACTGACTTTTAAGAAAATTGTTGATTTCATAATATTCAAAGTTGAAAGTCAAAGCTGAGCTGATTCAATCTTAATAGGAGATACCTAGCAAGAAAACTAACATGTTCACATTTCAGATCTAGGAGAAGGAACTGATTTTTTTTTTTTTTAAGACCTTTCAGCCACACTACTAGATTTTACTTATTTTTAAAGGTAAGCATGTTGAACTGGCTGGGTCTGGCTAGCTATACTAAGAATAACAAAATATTTCATAATTCCTAAAGCCTTTTACTGTTCTGTAATACACAAAAATGATAGGTTGCATTTTAAAATACTTTTTAAAAATCAGTCTCCAGTGGGAAATCTCTAGCGAACCTCTATTTCATTTAAGGACTTCCAATCGTTTTTAAAGCTGAGGTTTTCCATTCTTTACCTACTTTAGGTTTCTTCCTTTCTTAGAATGTAAAATAGTTACAAATCAATTCTGAAACTTGTGAAAACTACACACTGCTTAACTCACAACAAGTTGCTTATATCACCACTGGTAGTTACTTTGCCTGTTAATGGCAAAATGAGAATGCTTGATGTGCATGAGAGATGGTTTGACATTACATGAAACTGAATTTGAAGAAATTGCTAATTTGTTAAGTATTTGAATTACTAAATGCTTAGAACTTAGTAACAAACTCCTACTAGGAATTTATAAATTTCTCCTTTTTTGAATATATTGTGCCGCCTGTTTGCAGCATCACATACTTAACCCGCAGACATTAGCCCAATTCCTGTTCTGTTTTCTCTCTAATAAACCGTAATATTGTTGATAACCTATTCCCCAGTTTAGTCTTACAGTTTGTTTCTCACAAAAGGTGACACCTCACTCCTGTAGAAAAACAATTTGATAATCTAGAAACACCAAATATTTAAGTGTCTGAAAGTATTCTCCTTGTAAATTCAGCCTTTCAAAAAGATGAATTTTCTTACTCCTAAGAACTACAAAAACAGTTGTGAAAGTTCTCTATTTTCTTCAAATGTCAGTGGTCTTATATAACATAGCATTTAATTCCTTAGAATATACCTGTTTTAAAATCTTTGAGTTGGGCCTCCCCAGTGGCGCAGCAGGTTTAAGCACAGCGCTCTGGCAGCAGCGAACTTGCCCGGCTGGGGCGATTCCCACATGGCGTGGCAGACCTCTCCTGCCTCACCCGCTGCTCCCCTCAGCAGTGTATTTCAGTCGATCTGCCTGTTCTGCTCCCCATTTTGTCTCTGGGGAATCCTCTCATTGCCCCACGCCTCTGGCCTGCACCCCAGCTTGTATGTATAAAATAAAAAGTATTACTAAAAAAAAAAATCTTTGAGTTATATGCTAATACCCTTTTCTGGTTGCTACTTCATTAGGTTTTTTTCTTTAATTTTTGTATGTTTGTTTACAGCCCTATGATTTAGGGATATAAGTTCACACCACTTCCAGATGTATGTTATCACAGCACACGCACCACCAAAGCCCTAATAATCCTTCACCATGGTCTACTGAGGTTTTTCCTCTACTTTGTTTCCATCCTGTTTTATTCTTAGATTGTTGGCTATTTCCCAGTGGCTTTTCACCAGTTGTATTAATCAATTCCCACATCTTTTTAATGACTCCAGAATTTGCAGTCTCTGAAGCCATTAGGTGCTTCATACTAATACTCAAACTTGAACGCTTTTCTCTTGTTATGTTCCCTTTCTTGGTTAATGGTGCTACCCTTTAAACTTTTTATAATTAAACATCTTTATATAATTTTTTTGCATAAAACTTTGTCAGAAATTTGAGGATTAAGACCAGACCTGGGCCTCCCTGGTGGTACAGCGGTTGAGCCCTGCGCTGTGGAGCTGTTGGCAGCGGCAACGCAGGTTCGATGCCTGGCTGGGGAGATTCCCACATGGTGCAGCAGACGACCTGCCGCGCCCGCTACTCCGCTCAGCAGTGTATTTCCATCGATCTGCCTGTTCTGCTCCCCACTCTGTCTCTGGTGAACCCTCTCGCCGCCCTACACCTCTGGCCTGTACCCCAGCTTGTATGCATAAATGAATAAATCTTTAAAAAAAAAAAAAAAAAAAGACCAGACCCTACTTAGGAGTCTCTTGACACCACTGATATATTAACAACTCACTTCAGTTTCTGCTTTCAGTGCATCGGTGAAACTTAATTATTTTTCTCAATTTCATGTTCCATAGAATAGTAAAATATTTACTTCATTATAGGAGGTATTAGGGATTAAGTGAGAAATAGAAGCCCCTGGAACAACTATTTGTAGGAACTAGATTACTTTCGTCTGGTTTGCCTTTTTTCTATTAGTCTATGAGATGTGGATAGGTAGTGTCATTTATCTTTATAGTTCTGTCATGGATAAGTCATTAGTTCTGACAGGTTTTGTTGTGTAAATAGCATAATCTGCATCAAAGTCTGGTAACAACAGGTTGAATATAATTGAACACAAAATGCTCTGGTTGATTCTCTACCATTGTAAAACTTTTGGGTTCTTTGGGGTTCCCCCCCCAACTTTAAAATATTTTTGCCAGTGTTGTTAGCTTTTTATGGTTTCTGTCCATAGTGTTCCTCCTTGCACAAATATTTGTACCTGCTAGGACTAGTCCTGCAAGCTAGGACTCTACACTCTGTTGGTTTGTTATCAAGTCTGAGATTAAGCCACATGGGTATATACTTTGAAGTATTCAACCAGGAACCCAGTTTGTGGATAATGTGTTTCATAAGGAAAAGAATTTTTGGACTAGGGAACAAATATTTTTGGATTTCAGTAATAAAAGTGTGGGGGAGCACTGCATTTGCAGTTATTGTGACCTTAGTGCAAATGCATAGAATAGGAATAGGGAAAATGTCTACGTATAAAATCATTTCACTAGGCTTGCATGAATTGTACTAAGATGAGATTGGAAAAGAAGGTGGATTGGAACCAGATATTTTTTTTTCATTTTAGCAATAGAATACTGCCTGTAAAGTTTAAGCTATATCTTTTTTCTTATTTTGAGGAAATAATCTCAAAAGGTGGGGTGGGGATAACTGGCATACACATCTTGTAGAAGACAGATACTGCTAACTCCAAACTGAAATCTGGGCAATTAGCAAAGAGCCTGTTCTGTACTAAGTTACAGATCTTACTCCTTATTTGATTTGTTAGCCTATCTTTCCTTCCTTGTATATAGAGGGAATTGAGAGCGAACATGAGTTTTTAATGTCAGCTTTTCCCTTTCCCTGTTACTTTCACCTGTTAAAAACTCAAATGATCTTTATTGGCTTCACCTGTTTCCTTACATATATTGTTTATCAGGTATTTTGGTACCTGTCACCACAAAGATATATGTATTAGCAACCTATGTATACTATAGGAAAAGCCAGAACTTTTAATAAATCTTGCTGCTGTATCTTGACACTTGATTTCTTTATTAAAATTTCAGACTCCAAAATATACTAAATGACTTCAAATTTCAGATTAGCATTTTTGTTCATGTTCATACATGTTAAATTCATTACACCCATAAAAAAGGATTTTGTTACGGTTTTAGATTAATATTTCACAGTCATCAAATCCTAACATTTTGTAATGTATATATGCTATCCTAAAATGATAAGTCATTAGTATTAATCTGAATGCTATTTGGCTATATAAAACTGTTGTAAGAACTTTGTACTATTTGTGACTTGAAAATAATCATACACTATTCTGATTATAATTCCTAGGTGACTTTCTTGTTCTCCCCATTTTAGTGTGTATTTCAGAAGAACTCTGATTATTCATATCATCTATTTATAGATCCAAGAGCACACTCATTAGAAAGCAGAAACAATGTGTTACATAATAACACCCAATTAAGTTATGATATTTAAAGAGGAAAAATAGTAAGCTGACTTAGTTTGCTTCCCTTTTATATAAAATTCTTTACGTGGCTAGTTTATAATATTAGTATTTCTTGCCTGGGGAAAAATCCACACTGTGTATTTTGATCACTTCCATCAAATATTATTTGTAAGATTTAATGAAAGTACGATTTAATGCTTTCAGATTATAAAACGATATTTCTTCATATCTCACCCAGCCTTTTATTAGTACTTAATATTGTAATTTTTCTATTTTACAAAGGAAACCTGGCTGAATATAACACCTGTCTGAAACTAAAACAAAAGTTTCACAATGAAATTTTAAAGGGTCTTTTTCCTTTAAAATAAAAATAGGTCTAAGCGCTTGTTTTCACCATGTAAGATGTCGCCAGGTATGTTAGCTATTGGTGTTACAGCTTATTTCTTCTGAAGATTTTGCCTGTGCTTTCTTAAAGAGTGAGCTTTCTAAGATTTGAAATGTTTTGAAAAAAGCAAAGCTTGACTTAACAGTACTTTTATGTCAAGTTTTTGGTTTGTGTATACTTTGTACTGCCTATATGCTTAAAACTTTTATGGACTGTAACATTTTAGATAGCTAATTCATAATTTTTAAAATATCTGGATAGCTAGGTGTCAGAATGAATACCATTTATACATGTCAGCTAACTTCCATTACCTTGACTTTTATGGTATATCTTACAGAAATATAGTGTTAATGTTACTCATCTTTTTTGCAGTACTTTATATATACTGTATCTTGCTCTCTCCAGTGATTATTAACTTAGAGGAGGCATTTGAGGTGGTTCCATTTTTTTTACAGCCCTTCCCTATATACACTTCTGTCTTGATCAACTATGCAATTTTTCTGTGTCAGTATAACAGTGTATATACCCTTGTACAAATACATATGTATCAAAGTGTTTCTAAATTTGGAGACAAGAATGAATTTTATTTATAACTGGTCTCCTTACTTCTGGAGACAAGAATGAATTTTATTTATAACTGGTAAATCACACTGGTATTTATAGAAGCCTCTATAAAAATAACCAGGGGTTAGCATAGTTAAATTGGGAGGGAAATTGAGACTTTCTGAAACTTTCCTCTTACTAAGCTACAAAGAAAAATTATTCTTAAATTGCACTTAGGTAGTGAATTACTTCCTAATTCATAGCTTTAGGTCTAAATGGCCTCTGAATTAAAAACAAACCACTCACAGCAGTAAAGTGAGGTTTATGTCATGTAAATTAAAGTTACCTTGAGGCCTGCAGATTTTTCTGTGTATCTTTACTTTTTTCCTAAAAAGATTTATTTATGCATACAAGAACGGGTATGAGGGAGGTGAGCTGATTCCCCAGAGACAGTAGGGAGCAGAACAGGCAGACCTACTGGAATACATTGCTAAGGAGAGCAGCAGGCAGACAGGAGAGGTCTACATCATGTGGGTCACCTCTCTTGCCGGGAATCAAACTCATGTTGAAGTGGCTGGTGATAGCTTGGTAGCACTGAAAGTTTAACCCCTGCACCACCAAGGAGGCCCACCTTCATTTTTTTCTAACAACTAAATAGAAATCATGACCAATAGAAATTATGACCAAGCCTGAGTAGGTTTAATTAAAGACCTAGATCAAGTGTAATACATCCTTGCCATTATGCATTCCTCCCCCCTCAGGAAAAAAAATTGAACAGTACTAACGCCATCCATTTTTAAAAGTGAAATAAATCATGTGTTCCCTTGAAACAAATTTTATAGCTGTAAAGTTTTTCCTTGCCATACATTTTTATGAAGAAACTATTGAATATAATTTGTGTGAAAATTATAATTATTCCAAAATATTAACAAGAATAAAGTGAAGGAGGGCCTCCCTGGTGGCACAGCAGTTAAGTGCTGCGCTGTGGAGCTGTCGGCAGTAGCGATGCGAGTTCGACGCCCAGCTAGGGAGAATCCCACATGGCGCGGCAGACCTCTCCTGCCTCACCCGCTGCTCCCCTCAGCAGTGTATTTCTGATCTGCCTGTTCTGCTCCCCACTCTGTCTCAGGTGAACCCTCTCGCCACCCCACACCTCTGGCCTGTACCCCAGCTTGTATGTATAAATAAATAAATCTTTAAAAAAAAAAAAAGAATAAAGTGAAGGAAACAAATGATAAAAATCAAGTGATTGGGAGAGAAGAGTTAAGCTTTCATATACAGATCTTTAATTCAGGAATTCTCAGTGAAAGGAATATCTTCATAAAACTGTAAATTTCAGTATTTTACGAATCAGTCATAGCTGGACAGGTGAAGTTCAAACTTCGGACTCTAAAATATTTAGCTAAAGGTAAATGACCTTCTTTGGATCGAGGGACTCAAGAATATCAACATCACAGACCTATGTTATGAATCTGAAAGTCATTTCATTATTTAGAATTTGATTACCCATGCCCTTTGAAGCCCCTCCTCTCACTGGCAGGTCTTATTTCCTTGCTTGCTTATTCTATTGTTACTGTGCAACAAGGAGGCATTGTTTAACAGGTTTTGCACTAGAGTGAAGAAAGGTGCTTAGAAGAACAAGGTAATTAATAATAATAATTAGTCTTTGACAAGGTGCATGGGTAACTCATTAGAAGCAGTGACTAGATAGCTTCCCAACAATCAGGTTAGAGTTGTTCTTTCTAAATCAAGGTCTTCTACTTTATTATCTAGGTCATGTGTCTCACAGGAGCCTTTATAACATAGAATGGTTAAGATGGGAAAGGCTCACGTTTTAGATCCCCAGAATACTGAGCCATTGTTTGAAGTAGGATAACCTCAAAGATTTAAAACAAACATTGCATGTCCATATAAATCTCTTAGCATATGAATTAACAGCAAAATAATTATTAAAAGTTTAAGGATTTTTTTAGTGCAGTGTAGCAATCTAGTATATATGAGAGGCAAACTAAAAGATTTGACAGTGCTTCAGAGCTACTCAAATCCATTGCTTTCCACTCTTTGGGATTTCTTGAATGACTCATGAAAAATACAGAAACCACTATGGTTGCCAGTTTCAGTTCTCTAAATAGCAACACTTATTCCAGCATTTGATTATGAAACAGTTATTAACAGCAAATAACATAGCCCTGTGATTCAAAAAAGTGATTTTTAAAAAAGCTACCACATTCTCATTTTGCCATGGGGTAGTGAAAATTTATGTAACATTCGTTTTGAAATGAGAGCCATTCATGTATCTCAGCTTTCGTTTTAATTGTGACAAGTCAGTCTTAGAAGTAAATGAACATGTAAAAAGGCTTAAAATCTCTGACAGGATCTATGTAAATTAGGATAAGTCCATAAATAACAGCCATGTTCTCCCTCAGATAAATGTGTTGGTTTATATCATTGCCAGCACACAGTTATGCAAGTGAATGTATGTGTTTTTTTGTAGTTAAAAGAGAACCTGAAGTTGTTAGTGAATTGTGCTCATGAGCAAAGACATTCTAGGGAAAAAATACCAAGGATGTAATTGGACATTTAGTCCTTTTAGGTTTTCATCAGGCATAATTATTTTGAAAGAGTTAATCCTAGGTGAAACCTATTTAGTGTTCTGTCCTTTAGAGATAAATGTCTCTTAAAGTGTCAAATTGGACAGAAAGAAAATTCCTATCCTTTCCTGCAGTATTGGGTTATAAAATCTCATTTTCCAGTTTAACCTGCCTTTCTAATACATAGTTTAAAAAAACTGTAAAGATAACTTTAATTTACCCTAGAGAGAACTATCTCACAGCTAACTTTTGTGCAGTTTAACAGCCCTATTTAACAGGATGGAAGTTCTGGAACTAGATTCTGGCATCTAATTTCAAAAGGTATAGTTCCACAATATTAATGGAGACCCACACATGATTACTAATATGCAGCAATAATCCTAGGGATTAAACAAGTATACATCCCAAAATGGCATTGGTAAAAATGTTTCTCTTTGCACTGAAAGTTGTTTAGCTCCAGTCCTGAATCATTTAGTCAACAGTAGATTATGTTCTTAATACTCATTGTATGAAGTTGAATCCATCAATGTGCTAACTAGTCTTACAACACAAGTAATTTTACATTCTTTGGGAAGGTTTGGCAGTAAATTGAAAATCACATCTAGTATTTGCAACATAAAATTAGTTGATATAGTGTTAAACAGATAAACAGACAAGTTTCTTGCCCAAAGTGTGTGTTGAAGCATAATCACTGGTAGAAATAGCATAATCACTTAATTCTCAAGGCAGGTATTAGTTTGGTTATCTATTTCTAGCAACTTAATTTTTTTTTGTAGACTATAACTCATGCCCTGGGTTATAATGGATATACATTTGAAAATAAAGTACAGAGAAGCTCACTCTTTCACCAGATTGGTGAAATCATGGCAGGGGTGGGTGGGTGGGTGTGTGTGAGAGAGAGAGAGAGAGAGAGAGAGAGAGAGAGAGAGAGAGAGAGAGAGAGAGAACTGATGGATCTGTTTCAGTTTTGAGTAACTCCCACCATGATCACTGTATGATCCTGGAAAAAAATCCATTTTTTAAAGTTAGTTTCCTTGTTAGGAGCATATAAAAAATGTTAAGTCAGTGACTATTCTCAAACCAGTTTGGTCACCATAATTATCTGGGAAGCCTATTAAATTATATATTCCTGGGCTCCACACCTAGAATTCCCTCAAACAAGATGTTAAGTATCATCAGTCATAATTTTCTTAGAATGTAACAATTCCTGAACCACATACTGTGAAATACATATTGTGACTCAGGAATCTGCATTATTTGTCAAACTCCTCATTCTCAGGTACTTTTCACAAAAAAATACTTTAATAAACACTTAGATATATGGGATGAAGCATTTCACAAATATATAAAGCTAATTATTGTACACTGGAATGACAAAACTATTTTTTTGAAAAGAGGTAATAACTTTCCTGACTTTAGAAACTTGGAGGTTCTGTCATCATAAACTACTTTTATTGCTGGAGATTTTACCAGAACAGCAATTGTTTTATAATAAATTTAGAATATTTTGATGAATGGAACATTTTTTCCTCAAGTAGATAGGATCAGATATTGTTAGCCTGTGAACCACTTTTTTTTTTAAAGGTGGTTTGTTGTGAGAGAAAAGATTTATTTCTAAATCCCCCACTTGGATATAAGCATCTTAAAGGGGAGGGAGTTAACTTATTTTAACCATGACATTTCATCTTGCTTTTACAACTAATTATTCTAAGGTGTTTAGAAAAAATGATCTTCAAAGATTACTGTTTTCACTTAAAGGTCAAACTGTTAATATTTGATATTCGTAAGATCTTAGTAGAGCTTAAGAAATTTAGATCTCACAGCTAGGACTTTTAAGAGTCCATAAAAAATTCAGTCAATCCTGATGCCAGTAAATATTCTCTCATAATTCCACATTTGGGTATCATTAATTGCGCAGCTTTCTGAACATAGACTTCCTGTATAGTTAACCCCCTTGGAGGTGATGGTACTGGTAGATGTGTCTTTTCTTTATAAATTGATGCATTGGGTACCTTTTAAAACACACCTGTCTTTTGTTTACTGTGCCTTCAGCGTAAAAGACACTGAATTAAAGTCAGATGTCTAGATCCCATATGAAATGTGCCCCCTTGGATTTGGTAAATAAGCATTCTTTTGATTTTTGAATGAATTATAAAATCTAAACATAAAGAACCACAAATTATTTCAAGTCAGTAACACAACCAAAGTATATGGAGATACATTTGAAAAAAACTAATCCTTTCACCAAACTGGTGGTAATCGTGGGGGTAGGGCAGGGGTGTGTGTGTGTGTGTGTGTGTGTGTGTGTGTGTGTGTGTGTGTGTGTGTGTGAGAGAGAGAGAGAGAGAGAGAGAGAGAGAGAGAGAGAGAGAGAGAGAGAGAGATTGACGTTATAATACTGATGGATCTTGGGTTTGAGTAATCCTACCATGGTCACGGTATTAACCTGGAAAAGAAAATACATAACTCCATAGATCAAAATTAAGCTCAATTAGGTCTTTCTGTCCCTCTGTCCCTCCTGATTCTGCCAAGCTGGTTGCCTTGGCTGTGTTTCACTGGCTACTGGGTAGGAATAATGGCAGTCTTGTCATCCATTCATAGGCATCATTATTTAGATGATGAAGCAGTTGGCTACCTTGAGAGTCATAGTTACTCCCTGTGTTGCCCTCAATTTTTATAATTTCTTCACTTTGGCATTCAGAACACTGGGCAGAAATCACTTCAAGACTTTGATTTTTTTTTTTTTTCCTTTCCAAGTATAGAGTTGCCCCAAATTGGAAGCCAAAGTAGTCCACATCAATAACTATGGAATTATTTAATTTCAAAGGCAAAAGAAAACACTTGCATTCAAAGATAATATGAGTAAGATAAATGTGGGGTGAGAAGGGAAGGAATTTTTTTTTTTTAAAGATTTATACAAGCTGGGGTACAGGCCAGAGGCATGGGGCGGCGAGAGGGTTCACCAGAGACAGAGTGGGGAGCAGAACAGGCAGATCAGAAATACACTGCTGAGGGGAGCAGCGGGCGAGGCAGGAGAGGTCTGCCTCACCATGTGGGACTCTCCCTGGCTGGGCGTCGAACCCGCTGGGGCGCTGCTGACAGCTCCACAGCGCAGTGTTCAACCGCTGCGCCACCAGGGAGGCACGGAAGGAATATTTTTTGGATGACTGTATTTGAACTCCCTCTGCCTAGTAAATTCATGACTGAAGGGACAAGTGAAATGTGGAATTTAATTCTTCCAGGATTTCATAGTGTTAATTATTCTACATGTTCAAAGAGGCAGCAAGGAATCATTTATGAATTGCTATAGTTATAAATGTGCTATATAAGCATCCAAGGATGAAGATAAGGATGGAATTAAGGTAGAAAGCAAGTTTGACCTTCACTCTTGTTTATCATTTGAGAGTTTGTGTTGTCCCTAGAAACTCAAGTATAACCTTCTAGAATCAGAGTTTACTCAGGTGTCAAATACAAGAAAACAACACCCCATTAAAATGCCTTTCAGGGCCTCCCCGGTGGCGCAGCGGTTAAGCGCTGCGCTGTGGAGCTGTCGGCAGTGGAGCTGTCGGCAGCAGCGACGCGAGTTCGACGCCCGGCCGGGGAGAATCCCACATGGTGCGGCAGACCTCTCCTGCCTCGCCCGCTGCTCCCCTCAGCAGTGTATTTCTGATCTGCCTGTTCTGCTCCCCACTCTGCCTCTGGTGAACCCTCTCGCCGCCCCACAGCTCTGGCTTGTACCCCAACTTGTATGTATAAATAAAAAAAAAAA